>LOEQ01001688.1:289971-310452 GCA_001685075.1 Bramus lutescens | reverse complement strand
AGGCAGTGGTGGTGCACACCTTTAACCCAGCACTAGAGAGGAATGTAAGACGGGATGAGACAGGAACTCCTTCTCTTTCAGTCTGAAGATTTCATAGAGGTAAGAGCTCTCTAGTAGCTTGGCTGCTTTGCTTTGCTGATTTTCAGGTTGAACCCCAATATCTGTCTCTTGGTTTTTAATATTCATTCTATGACCCATTCTTAGTCTGGTCATTAGTAGGACTCATACACTTTTAATTAGCTTAACCTGCATGGTTGTCGTTATCTATCTCCCATGGATCATTTCAATTGTATTACTACAGGCAAAAGAACTAGAAATGGCCAAAGTATCTTCAATATAATGATAAATATATATAACACAATTGTAACAGAAGATTTTAATGTAATCACTAAAAATGATGTTTTTAGAATAATTTCAATAAGGTGGTAAGTCTTATATGTCTGTGATAAAGGGGAAAAAGTAAATTCAATAAAACCACTGTTTCAATACTGGGTTTTTTAAAAGCATAAAAGGAAGAAATATTATTTGTAAATAGTGGTGACACATTTTTCCTTTACTTATAATACTGAAGCTATGCTATTTTTATATTTAGAAACAAACTTCATCCATTAAATTCCAAATAAAAGTATACCTTTATGCTTAAGTAAAATGCACATAAATTTTATATTTTTCCATTAAATCGGTCACCTCTACTCAGCTTGATTTAAATGTAACAAATAATTTATACATTTTCGTTGAGTGAAATGAACTTGCTCAGTATTCTAGAGTCAAGGATAGCAAATATCTATATTGATTAACAGAATTCAAGCAAATAAAAATTATAATTGGTTTAACATCAAAAAATCTGTTACCTGAGGTGCTTGAGCAGAGGCTGGAGTCGCTCATCTGACTGCACAGCAGGCAGGGACCTGGCTGTTAGCTGAAACAGAGAAAAAGGTCAGTAAAGCGGCAAGGGACACACTGTAAGCAGCAGAAGTGCTGGGTGAAAACCAGGCAGGCAGTGCACAAACATAAGGGGCACTTCTGTTCTTAATCAAGGAATTACTAACTCATCAGGATTAAAGAACTACATATTTCCAGCACTTGGAAGGCTGGGACAAGCAGATGGAGAGCTCAAGGCAGCCCTTACTACCCAAAGAAAGCCTGTCTTAGGAAACAAAACAAAGCTAACTACAGCATCTTGAGGTCACAGAATAAGTTCCTGGGCTTTGAACTGGAAAAAGGGGAAGCAAGCAAAGAGCCCTGTCCATCTAAGCCCTGATGTCCAAACGCCTCTACTCACAAGCACATTCATTATCTCTGCAAATAAAACTGGAAAAAGTTCTAAATGTTAACATGTATCAACCCTAACTTTACAGTATAATTCTAAGATAATGATGACATTAAGGAGAGGGACTTTCACTTTTGGCCAAGCAATCATGAAACTGGAATAACCGGAACACATATACACACACACACACATACACATTCTCCCCCCATAATTTCCTTAAAATTAACAACCACAATGCTGTTAAAAAAAAACCAAGAACATCTTCTAAGACTCAAAACCAACTAAAAGTATCTAATACTAAATGATTGCAAATTAATCTAGGAGATCAAAACTGAAAGCCAAGCTCTACTAAAAAGAAATCATCTGAGAATTCACAGAAGGGACCCTTAGGAAAAGTAAAGGGTGAAAAGATATCCTTTGGTATTACATAGGTAGCTCTGCTGTTTTCATATTAAAGTTCCTGAAGACAGAAAACAATTTATCAAAGCAACTTTTATACTATGTAAATTAAAAATAGAGCTATAATTTAAAATATCAAAATATTCTAATGTAAGTTTTAGAGTGGGCTGTTACTCAATGGCAGAATAGGTCCAAAAAAAGAAAGACCAAAACGCTGTGTAATATCATTTAATTAATGTCTAATAATGAACACAAATATTCTGAATTTCACGTAAGTCAACAATCAACACTTATTAATAAAACACAATACTGTGACACAATATTATGGTGCAATTTTAGCACAAAAAGATTTTTAGTGCCCATGAAAAATGTTGTCTAGTATGTCATCACCAGAAAAGTTATCCAACTTTATAATATAAGCAAACCTTCACCACATCCCATCATAGAACCCTTAATGTCAAATCCCTCTACAAAATACCACTTTAATTGTTAAAGAGATGCCACGTCAGATCCAAAGCTATTCTCTAAAAGCATTTAATTAACCTATCTAGATCTTTGAAAAGCCAATTTTCTAAGAACAGAGCAGGCAGGCTGAACTTTTTCAAGCACCTGTCAATCTCCATGGCCTGCTTCCTAAGCATCTTTTCTCACCTCTCCGCCACACCACATTGCTTAGACAGCTGTTCCCTCCAAATGGGGGGCTTCCTTAAACCGTCCTTCATCCCTATTACACCCTCCCCTTCCTTTTCCCTAAACTAGGAGTGCATTCCATTCACGATCGTATCTGCACCTCTCCTTTTTGCTTATTTATTTATTTATCCCACACTAAAAGATTGAAGTTTTCAAATTATGAGTTGACTTCTTCTCTAACTAAAATCTGCTAATTATCTTAGGTTTTCAGGATAAAGTTATTATCAATGATCTCACACCCAAAATTTTACAAAATTTTTATTTGGGGCCACATTAGTGAAACACTGAACGGAAAGAGAGAGGCTGAGTCCAGTTTCAGCTGGCTACACAAGACACATGGAAGAACCCAGGTAGAGAGTCACCAGTAGAGAATCGCCACGGTTAGGTTTCTAGAGCAGAGGAATTCAATTTTGAGCCTCTCTACCTGGAACTTAATTAACTGTAATGGCTAATCCTGGCTGTCAACTTGTGCCATCTGGGAAGAAGGAACCCCAACTGAAGAACCATCTCTATGCAACTGAGGCACGGGCACAGCTGAAGGGCATTTTCCTGATGGCTACTGTGACGCTGGTGGTGTAAGAAAGACAGCACACCATGAGCCAGAGGGAGCAAGCCAGTAAACAGATTCCTCCACAGTCTCTGTTTTGGTTTCTGTCTCTGGGTGCCTGTTTTGAGTTCCTGCCCTGATTGACTGTAAATTATAATATGGAATAAACCCTTTCTTCCCCAATAATTAGTTGCTTTTGGGCCATGGTGCTCATTGCAGTAACAAAAAGAAAACTTGGACAACTATCTACCAAGAATGACTTATAAACTGGAGATTGGAGTAAAATGTTTTCCAAAGACTATCCTTTGCAACTTGTAAAACATTTAGCACTTTCAAAAACAGTGCATGGTTTTGGGTTAAGGAGCATGGTAATGGACCTATCCCTTAACTCTTAAAGGGGCAGACCCATATGCTGACTTCAAGTGACTACTGCGGCTGGCATTAAGGGACTGCCAGCCTCACGGACACATTTCAAAGTTCTGAACTACTATATTGGGTTTCTTTCCCCTATTCTACCACGAAGCTGCCACAGCCCTAGCAATAATAACTAACAGATGTGTAATGGAGAAGCTAGCTACAGAATGTTGACAAGAACTTGCACCTCACTCTATTAATAGATAAAAAAAAAATTTTTAAAAAAGCATATCTCTATCTGCACTTGGTAGGCTTTTAAATCCCTGCCTTCATGAAAATTAAATCTAAATCAAAACTAAATGACTGGGAAGTTATCAGCCTTCCCAGAAGGCAAAATACTATCAGACCAAGATGTTTATTAGTAGATATTTTAAGCATTTTTCTCTGCAAGTTAAAGTAAGTAGCAATCTAATAAATTTCATTTACAAATTTCAGAGGTTTTTTATAGAAAACACAAAAATATGCTATGTATGAATCCCAAATTACAGCTACTTTAAGGGAACCATTGTTGGGGGATATCCAATCACACTGTGCAATGAGTTAGCATTTGTGTTAATTAAATAAAATTAACCTTGGGTAAAGAGGCAACTGATTGACAGAAAGTAATCATAGAGCAATAGAGGGCATCTAGAGGAGATACAGAGATGCACTGAAAGTAGTAGGGAGAGATTTTGAGCGGCAATGACTCTCTTTGTTTCTTCCATTCCGCCAAACAAAAAGAGTCATGCCACTAGGATGCCAGAAACCATTTGCTACTCAACCTCTCTGAGCTAGCACATTTTCACTCCAGACTTTGAATCTCGAGTCTTATTTATAAAAAGAACAAAAGAGATTTAGTAAAGCTACCTTTAGTGGCAGCAACAGAGCCCTTGACTGTGGGAACAGAATTCCCACTAGGCTGAGGCCTGAGCCACCAGGCGTTGCCAGAGAAGCAGGCCTATAACTGTGGACTCACAGTTGCTGGCTGAAATAGCAGTACCTTATGGTGCAGCCACTGTGCTGAAGATAAAATGACAAACCATCGCACAAGTTAGCATAACTTAGACTTTATACAGCATTGAAAAGACAGACCTAAGAATATACCTAGTATATTGAATGATGCAAAACAAGTTTTGTATTATTTCTAGGCAAGCTTATCAAGTGACTGATTTCCCTCCCCTTTGGCTTTTTTTTGTGTGACAGAGTCTCGCTATGTAGCCCTCAGTGGCTTGGTCTCAAAGTTGAGGGAGCCCACCTGGCTTTATCTCTAGAGTACTAATGTTACGGGAACAAGCCATTACAACTGGATGCTTAGATCTATTTTGTTTTAACGAATTCTATCAGGCTAGAGAGATGGCTTGGCACCTGCACGTACTACTTACCCCTCAAATGACATGAGATTGGTTCCTGGCACCCACAATGGGCGGCTCACAACCAACTCCAGTTCCAGGAGCTTACATTCCTCTGGTCTCTGTGGGCATTTGCACTCACATGCACATATCCACAAAAAGACACATAATTTTAAAAATAATAAAAATGAATCTTTAAAGATTGGTATCATTGAGCAAATCTCACACGGAGCCAGGTTAACACCAAAGATCTGTACACACAGAACAAAATATTCCTCTCTGCCACACCATCAATCTTGACTCATCCCCACATGGCCTATGAGGACTCAGGAGTTGTGCCTGATTCTGAGACGCTTATGTGATGCCTTATGCAGACAGGGCAACAATCTGCAAGCTTCACTTCGTCTCTGCATTTTCAGTCGTCAAGATGACCAAAGCATTCCTTCTCGATATCTGGGATCTGGCTCACATGCCACCTTCACAAAGGCCTGCTCAGCCCTAGAAAGCAGCATCTCAACTGGTATTCTATTCTCACAGCATTCACCATCGCCAGTACATTTCTAGTCATTGCTCTACTGTCCCTCATTCCCCACAACATACACAAGCCCCACCAGCCCAGGCATTTGGTCTCCTGCCTCCACTTCCCCACCATTGCTGAGGACAGGCACAGTGGTCATGCAGCAGCACAGGTTATGAAGGCCCTTCCCTCTAAGACATTTCCAGGCAGTAGGTTAGAAAGGCTGCCCTGGAAAATGATCCTGTTGGCCTTGCATTCTAACTCCATTAGTAAATGCAACTTACTATCCAGAGGGCCATAGACATTTTCCCTTTCATTTCTAGCTCAATAGGACATCTAAAGACATCTTTAAATACAGCAAGTGCTCGCTCCCTAGATGGATGCACTGGCTAATTTAATGTCAACTTCACACACAAACTAGAGTTACCTGAAGGGGGAAACATAAAAAAATACCTCCATAAGATCTGGCTGTACAGCATTTTCTCTAATGATTGATGGAAGAGGGCCCAGCCCATGGTGGGTGACACCACTCTTGGACTGGTGGTCCTAGGTTCTATAAGAAAGCAGGCTAAGCAAGCCATGGGGAGCAAGCCAGTAAGCAGCACCTTTCCATGGCCTTTGCAAAAGTTCTTGCCTCCAGGTTCCTGCCCTATTTGAATTCCTGTCCTGACTCCCTTTGATGAAGAAAAGCAGTATGGAAGTGTAAACCAAATAAACCCTTTCCTCCCCAATTTGCTCTTTGGTCTTGGTGTTTCATCACAGGAACCCTAACTAAGACAGTGGAACTGTGGTTTTTGGTTCAAAACTCAAATTATGGGTGTAGTATAAACTCATAAAATCTCAGTATGCGTTTATCTAAGTACATGGAAATATAAGCTACATTATACACTATGGAGAAACTACTATGTCATAGTTCTTGTCTTTTACTCTAAGTCTTCTTGGTTTGGAGTAAAGGGGATTTCCGGTCACTAGATAATTGCTACAAATAAAACAGAGATATCAAGTAAAGACATATTTTTGAGATATTATCAAAAGTGTAACGTCTTTCTGAATGAATAATAACATTTTTTAATATATCTGAAGATGGCTTACAGGTTAAGAGCAGTTACTACTCTTCTAGAGGTCCTGAGTTTACTTGCCAGAACCTAAATCAGGTGGCCAAAGCCACCCAAAATTCTGCTCAGGGGATTCAATGACGTCTTCTGACTTGAGGCATCTGCACTGAAGTGTGTATGGCCCACCCACTGACACACCCATTTACATATAAGTTTAAAAAAATTATTAAAAAACCTGACAAGACTAAGACTACTTAAACACATGTCAGACATTAAGGGTCAGTGTAACAGCACCTCTGTAATAGGGCCAGATAAATTGAAGAAACAGGCTCTGCATGTAAACCAGCACTGAATTTAAAGGGTATATTTAAATGCTTTCTAAGGCGTCACTGTTGTGGTTTCTGGTACACAGTAACTTTCTTAAGGAAAGTCAAAATTTTGTCTCAGAACATCCTACACCCAAAGGACACGGAATCAGATGGAAATTGAAATGTAAATAGTAATTAGAAGACTAATTTACTCAAGAATAGGAAAACTTGGATAGGAAGTATGCTTGGCACACATGTCTTTTTAACAGTAAACAGCTCTCATCTCAGCACTGGGGAGTGGAGACAGGAGGACGGAGAGTTTTGCCTACCTTGACCTTCAGAAGGAGGCCCTGACACCTCACCTCTCAGATGAGAACAAAAACTCATAGCAATAGAATACACAGGCTAACATGTAAGTGTACCTTCCACTTCGATACAAGCTCTTCAATACAGCTAAAAATTAGAAGCTGGTCAGTACAGAAAGAATAACTTTTAGAATTAAACTCAATAGTAGGTTTTTAAATTCCTTTGTATAGAAAGCAATTTTATATTTATCTGAGAAAAGCAAAAGGAAAGGGGGCAAATGTAAACAGAGGCTGCTGGTTTCTTCCTAGCTGCTCAGACCCAATAATCACACAGAAACTATATTAATTACGACACTGTTTGGCCAATAGCTTGGGCACATTCCTAGCTAGCTCTTACATCTTAAATTAATCCATTTCTAGTAATCTGTGTATCACCATGAGGCTGTGGCCTACTAGAAAGATTCCAGAGGCATCTTTCTCCTTTGGCAGCTACATGGTGTCTCTTTGACTCTGCCTATTCTCTCTCTGTATCTCTGTTCAAATTTCCCACCTTTTATTCTGCCCAGCCATAGGCTGAAACATCTTCTTTATTAACCAATGGTAATAAAACATATCCACAGCATGCAGAGGGGAATCCCACATCAGACAAATAACTACAAAAGTTTATATTTTCTAAGTGACATTCTCTCCCTTTCCTCAGTCCTAAGAACATTCTGAAGCAATGATTGTCTATTAACTTTGGGTGATTCATGGAGCTAAGTGCATGGCTCTTTGTCATCCTATTCTGTATACATCTGTGTTTGAAATACTTAAGGCAAGGGAGGACAGTTGTTTTTCCAGTAGTGAAAGGAACTGAGGAGGGCAGGCTTAAGCAGCAGCAAGGGGAGCAATTAAGAGTGTAATACCCACAGGGATTTAAGATGAACAACAAAACTATGGCCAAGACAGCTGTGGTAGAAAGGCAGACATGAGCATGAGAAATATGAAGCAAATGTACATCATAGAACTCTGGGACTAAGGGGCATGGGGGAGACCAGGAAAGTAAGCAACTGTATTAGTATTAATGGAAAAATAGTGGCTATACTACCTTTTAGAGCTGGCATGGTGACCCACATTTAATCACAGCATCAACCTTGGGAGGTTGATGGAGAAAGGACAGAAGTTTAAGGACAGCCTGGCATACATAAGAGCCTATGTCAAAAGAATCAATCAAACAAACAAATTGAAAGAGTTGAATTTAGATGTTAAAAAAAATATCTAAGGGGCTAAAGAGATCTGATCAGCATTTAAGTGCACTGGCCACTCTTTGCTAGGACCCAGGTTCAGTTCTCAACACCCACATGGTGACTTACAACCCTCTGTAACACCAGTGCTGGGGAGTCTGGCACCCTCTTCTGACCTCCATAGGCACTACATGTGTGTGGCGTGCACACACACACACAAGCAAAATATTCATAACCATAAAAATAAGTATTTAAAAGTATTTTGGAGACAACCAAATAATGTATGGACCCACAATGCAGTGAAGGTTATGAGACAAAGGCATAAATCTCACCAATAAGTAAGCAGCACTAGAGGCCAAGAACTGCCTGATCTCCGCACACCAGAGATGGAGCAGGGATGTAAACTATGTTTTACAAGTGTCATTCACTGCCTAGAACTAGTACGTTCATGACTAAGAACGCTATAACCGATATATGACATATGAACAAGAGAAAAGTGTGCATTTATTTTTAATATAGTTGTATATAGAATAAGAAGCTTTAGAAATTAAGAATCAAAGAAAGAAACATGTAGATGTTCATGGATAATTGTTCAGAAGTATAACTGGAGAAGTAGTAATCTAATGGAAACGGCTACGGGAGCGGCTTAGTAAGACATGCTTGTAGATTCTTCACTGTGCCCCTCGGTCTTCAGAGATACATTCCTTTTTTACAAGAAAGTGGGGGGGTGCACTTCTGTAATTGTAGTTTTGTGGACTGCTTCAGGAAGAAAGGTCAAGGAGACAGAAAGTTACCTTCCTCCCTCTGTTTCTCCAAATGCCAAGGTACCATGTTTTGGAGTAGTATATCCTGAATCCCACCCACTCCAACCATATACAGGACACAGTACTAATTTATTACTAATACTTGCACAGGATATGGAATGGGAGATTAGATATCTGCTATCCTTAGTTTAAGCAAAATAATGAAAGAAATGGAAATTTTTGCTCCAATAGATGTAAAAGTTTACAACACAAATTAAAAGAAATTACATTTGTTAGAGGGAACATGCAACCAGTACCCCCATTACTTTTGGGGGGCAGGGGCAGAATCTAAATACGTGAATTCTCTTCTGTAGGGAAAACGCTCTGAGTAGAGCACTTTGCCTACAACACCAACGCTCACCACCGCTCTTTAAAGGATCTTACTGCCAGCCCATTACTAACTTGCAGCACTTGCTGCAGTTGAGAGGACCCAGGTTTGGTTCCCAGCACTCACATAGAGCTCAGGACTGTCTTTAACTCTACTTCCAGTGGATCCCATATCCTCTTCTATCCTCTGAGGATACCACACATGCACATGGTGCTATTACATACACACAGGCACTCACATACTCATGAAAATACATAAAATGTTTTGTCAAGAAAATTTTCAAGGGGCTCTTAAGGAGCCTGCAAAAAGAACATATTTTCAGAAGATAAGCATACAAAGAAGGAACATGAATAAATGAGCAAACACATGATCAAATATAGTAAATGGATCTTAAAGGGACAATAGGCACTTTAAAACTAAAAATGGTTCAATCAGTTGAAAATGAAGAACACAGCAGCTCATTTTAAAATAATAAATCCCTCCTCTCCGAACTGCCCACCTAACACTGGCTAAATTAAAACACATAAAAATGACAAGAAAACGTAGCTCACTTGGAAATACTGCTCAGTTTTGTTCTCTGGTGCTTTATCCTCTACCAGTCACTTCTGCCTTCTTATAAAACTCCAGAGAAAGAAAATATCTACTATCAAAGGAGTACCCAGACAGAAATCCAAGATGGATGATGCAAAGTCAGGCACTCTCTGCAATTAACATTTTTTATTCAAATAAGCAGAACAGTAGTCTGTACCACTGAAACAGGACAGAGGCATTTATGCATCTTTACAAGTGATAAGAAGAATCTAACTTAAATTTTTAAGTAAGGAAAATAGAAAATACTTATTAAAATATTGTCACATGCTCTTCAATTCACAGATCTGGTATGGCCCTATGCATCCTGTTATTTCCTAAGAGCACCAACTAAAAATGTTTCCTACTAAGTTAAAGATGCATAAATTATACTTTACATAGATCTTAAAAGTCACATGATCATTGTTCATTTTCTGAAACCAAAAGGCAACAATTTTCCAAACATTTCACAGAAAAAAAAGGAAGTGTGGGGTTAGAAAAGACAGGCTGTTCACAGAGCTATTGTTTTTATTACTGGGACCAATGCAGATGTCAAAGAAAATTAACTTTTACAAGCAGCTGCTCTTTTAACTTCATTGATTTTAACAACAGAAAATCCTGTGTCCTTCTGAACTACATTCTGTTATAACAGCAATGGATCCCAATTACAGAGCCTACACTGTGGACTTACATGTTCTACTTCTACTTCCTTTTGTGGCCACGTTTGTTCTCCCATCTCATAATCTCCCTTGGCAGGTCAGACTGCTCATTGCTAAACATAACAACTAGTCCTCGAACGCCCCCAGAATTTGCTGGTTTTCACAGTGCTTGTGAAAAGGTTATCTCATGGATCGGCACATCAGAGTGATTTATCCGTCACAGTGCTTGTGAAGAGGTTATCTCACGGATCGGCACATCAGAGTGCCTGGAAATTTCCCTATCTGCTGGCCACCAACAGGATTTTCACAGGAAGGCTCCAAAACTGGCCAACAACCTTGCTAAGCAAACCAGATTTCATTGAAGTCCTAAACATGCCAAGTAGTTTAACTTCCAAAAATAGTAAGCATTATAGAGGTGACAAGATGTTTCCAATCCAGGGGGCTGGCTGACTCGCAGACTGAGGGGAGCAAGCCGATATTCCAGCTCTCAGTTTCGATCGCGGGACCTAGTGTGAGAAGAAAATGGGCAGCAGGGGCTGCCCTGAGCACCACAGCGTGCTGCTAGCATGCACGACTATAAAATATGAAACAAGTGCTCGAGTAGGAAGAGGAAGAATAGCAGAGATACACAAAGAGGGCGCACATGAGGCACTCCTCCCCACAAACTCTTTCAAATTTGAGAGGAACTTCCTAATTTAGGCTCAGAATTCTTAAGCTGCAGCAAGCAGTTTCACCACTGCTTAACTTTCTGCTGAACTCAGATGCTCTCTTTCTACCTTTCTCTCTCCTCATTTCTTTCTATTGGGGATTAAGTCCAGGGCCTGGTACTCACTGGGCAGTACTCAACTGCTACAACTCACAATTCATCTCACCACCAGACTTCTCAAGAACAAAAGAAGAATCCGGCAAATGAAATCCAGACTGTCCCATTCTTCCTATCATCAACCAAGAGTTTGCATCTGTCTAAGAGACTTTTCTTATGAACAAGGACAGAACCACACAAGTAACCATCTTCCTTTTTCCATATGTAGGACACTCCCAAAAAAGGTAGTGCCTCAGACTGGCCCACCAAAAGTCCCTGAACCTCTAATGGCCAATTCACTGTCTATCTCAGTGGGAGGACACTTGCCAGCATCTGCAAAGATCTGGGTTCAATCCCCAGCAAAGCAAAACAAAAGCAACAGCCTCCCTTCGGTCTACTGCCACTATCTTTAAACAGAAAAATCTCCTGCACTGCTTCTGAACCATCTCTGGGTGGAAATGGAGTCACAACTATAGTTTTGCAGACTACTCTCCTGTACATTTTGCACATCTTATTACTTTAAAAAACATAGCATTATATTTTCACATTCTATAGGGCCCTGCCAAAGAAGTCCCTGATGATGCATTTAGGATGGAGATTTGGCCAAGATGACACTGCATCTGGGTATTGTATTCATCACAATGACTAAGAGATAAAGCTAACATTGTTTCACCCAAAAAAATCTTTATACTCAAAGACTTTACAAACCATTTGTTTATAGATGTTAATTCATGTAATAAATTTATAAAATGATACTAAAGGAAATAAAATTCATTATTATATTTTCACTCATCATCTTTTTAAAGTATCTATATGATACTAACATAAACATAAACTTGTTATTTCTTATTTCATAGTAAAATGCCCTTTCTGAGTTTTGCAGAGCTAAACTGTTCCTCAAACATGAATATTAAGCCAAATTGCATTAGATGGAAGTTGCTCATAAAGCTTCCTAAACAATCAAACAGATTGTAATCCGGGCACTAGAAATGTCAACTGTCTCTACAGATGTCTGGTAAATGTCTAAAAGACTTCCCAGAGAAGAGTGACCTTCATAGTGCATGTCATTCATCTTCCCTAAGCAGGATCATCAATGATTCCTGCAGTCCTGCTCAAATATGCAGTCTAAGTTCCCACTGCACTGGCACTCCTCTGGGCAGTGTACTTACTACGTCTGGAATGTTGAACTCTACTCTGCCCGACACCTAACATGCTCCTTATTAAGTAATTTGAAATTAACATTAAAGGACCCACCAATATATTTAATTACCAAAGTGAAGAGATATGTATGTGTAAACACAGGCTTTAACATTATTTATTTACTTACTTACTTATTTACTTATTTATATCAAAAAATAATAATAAAAATAAAAATAAAACTTCACTTCCTTCTGACTTGAACTTCCACTAACACTTGGAAGTGGAGGCAGGTCAATGGAGAAGAAAACCAAGGCGGTGTGTAAGTTTTGTATGAATGCCTTGGAAGCAGGCATTCTATAAAGCATAAGCCTTTGAAATGCACTTGAAGTACTGGGAGTCACAGGGTGATTAAAAACAAATAATTGAAAAGGATACAGAGGGGTTCCCATTTCCCCTGCAGCTAAAACCTCAACCGCTGTTGCAAATGTGCAGTTTGGGTAACTAAAACAAAGCCCCATCCTTGTTCGTGTTCAGGGATGCTGCCTGCGGGAGGACTCATTGGCTCAGCACCCTTGCTGCTTCTCTTTCTTACCTAACCCAGAGAGTACTCCTTAATGGAGACCTTGTCTTTGGAGATGTCGAAAGGTTTTTAGTTGAGTGTAAACAGAATCCAATGTGCCTTTACATGTCACACAGAGCTGATTCCTCCATCCAGGTTTAATCACATATTGTCAGGCAGTCTAGCAGAATCTATGTGCCTTAGGTTCAGTGAGAGAAAAATAGTCTCAAAACTAAAACTAGAGATCAATAGAGACAAGGCAACCAACATCAATGTCCAGCCTACACAAGCACACATGTGTGTGCATACAATACACACATGCCCAAGGTCAACACATACACACAAATGAAGATAGCAAAGTATACTGCACTCTGTTGAAGATACAATACAATCTAGACTTTTCACTCCCGTATGATCACGTACCATTAAATAAGACTTTCAGAGAGGCTTTACTTCACCACAGTTAGAGGCCAAGTCTTTTGATATAACTGAAAAAAATATTAAGGAACTGCATATTTTGAATGTTTCAACAAATACATAAGGATTGACAGAATCTCTTCCTTTCCCGTTTCCTTCCTTTTATCTTAAAGCAAAATGTTTGGAATTGTAAGTGTTTCAGATTTCAGTTTTCACATCCTAGAATATTAAATAGATTTTTATCAAACTCGAAGTTTCTGAGTAATAACACAATATTCAAAAAGTTTCACATTTTGAAGTAGCAACCTGAACATGCACACTGTTCTCCATTCCAAAATCCAGAAAGTGTGCAGTGACATGTGATCTCTTCAGCAACACATACCCAAGCGTCTGCACTCATTACATTGACACCAATACAATAATCAGCTCAATGCCAGTGTAACAATTTAGTAAATCAAAATGGCACACAAAATTCCATTTTCTTAGAGAAAGAGGTTATTTTTTTTATCTCTTGTTCTCAGTTTATGACCCTTTTCTATTTTTATGTCAAATAATAAATAAATTCCAAGGTAAGTTGGGGGAGGGATATTGGTCTGGAAATGTTTTAAAAAGAAACCTTACCTACTATAGCATTACAAAATAATAATAATTAATAATAATGGAGCTACTATAAAAATGTACTTGCTATTCTAATAACACAAGTTATTAATTCTCTTCTTAGTGGCAGAATGGAGCAGACCTTGAACATTCCTGGTGGCAATATGGGTGTAAATCCTGGACCTTTGTGACATATTCTGTCAGCACTTACCCATTCTCCCACGGTATAAAATCAAGTAATGGGGATAAAGTAAACAAGTTGAGAGACACACTTCCTTAAGAATAAACATTTTATTAAAGCATATTTGTAAAACTTCTTCTGATACCAAAACAGCTAGTTGAGACTTTAAAAGACCTTGACACACATTTGACTGATTACTTTCCAAGGACATTATTTCATACTTTCTGGTGTGTGATGGATAGCCAGACAAGCAAAGGACAAGTCAGAGCAATTGCCATCCTTTATAGTTGACATTTCCATGTTTTATTACATATTTCTAGTAAAGAGAAACTGGGGAACCATAGGCAATGTTAGTTGCAAAATATCTTACCACAGACAGAAAGCTCCAAAATTTGTCGTTTAAGCACTCACTACCCCAAATATATCTTATTACAACTAAGGAAAATACCTGCATTATGCATTCTTTACATTTTGCTTCCTCTGATAAGATTCTTTGAACACATGAGTCACAGGATCCCCTGGACGAAAAGCACAATATTCAAGTTTGGCCAAAAGGACAGCATGACCAAAAGGAGCTTGGGGGAGGAAAGGGTTTACGTAAACTTCCAGGTCACAATCCATCACTGAAGTAAGTCAGGGCAGGAATTCAAGAGGGCATAGAAGCTGAAACTATGGAGAAAACTGCATGCTTGCTGGGTTCTTCTCAACTAGCTTGCTTTGCTTGCTTTTTTCTCCAAGTCAGAGTTTCTTGTTTGACAGCTCTAGTTGTCCTGGAACTCACTCTGTAGGCCAGGCTGGCTTTGAACTCACAGAAATCTGCCTGCCTCTGTCTTCCAAGTCTGGGATGCACCACCACACCCAGCTTCAACTAGCTTTTATATCCAACTCTAAGACCACCTGCCTAGGAATAAGAACTACAGTGGACTAGGAACAATTATCAATCAAGACAATGCCCTGCAGACAGGTCCACAGAGTAATCTTGGCATCCAGTATTCAAACTCCCTCGGTGACTCTAGGCAGTATGCAACTGACAGATGCAGCTAACTAGGGTATTAACTATAAAGTGTAACTTTTCCTATTTTGCTACATGTGCCCCTCAGTTTACATGTTTTAATCAAATATAAGAGACCATCAACAGAAAGTGAAATGTGCCCTACTAAGATATTGCAATAATGTTATCACATGAAATACCAAACCATTCACAAAATTTTAAAGGCATCTACCAAAAACAACTACTTGCCACTGAGCTAATTTTCATAAAAAGCGTGAGGCTGGGTACAGTAGCTCATTATTTTAACCTCTGCATTTGAAAAGCAGTGGCATGTCTGTGAGCTAGAGGACAAAACTGTCTACATAGCCAGTTCCAGGTAACCAGGGCTACATAGTAAGATCCTGTCTCAAAAAAAAAAAACACTATTTTAAAATAAAACAAAAATAAATAGATGAATAGGTAGAAGACAGACAGACAGACAGATAGACAGACAGCGTCATCCAAAAGTCAGCAGACATTTGTTATTAAAGGAACATCATTGTAAGCATACAGGCAGCAAAAGATTGAAACTGACATTTGCAGCAGCAGACTGGCTTTTCACGATGCTTTACCTAGAAGTGTGCTAACTTTTAGGCATCTGCAAAACAAAAGTGAGTAACATTCACTAACATAAGCAAGAACAAACCTGGAAGGGAAGGCGAGGCATTCAGTTCACTCTGAACTGACCATCAGAAATTCAGGGTTATGAAATGAAACCAAAAACGCAAGCAGTATCAGAAAAGTCTGTAAGCTTTTATGCTTTAGCATAAATTCTATGCTGAAAGTTATGTGATCTAATGAATCCTGCAGCCTCAGTGTCCATCAACTGACAAGTATTCCTGGCTACCCAAATCCAAAAGTATTAATAAAATGGATGGTGTGAAAGCAGCTGTTAAAAATGGTCAAAGTATCATTGTGTTAGCAATATACTGATGATGCAGTATCTACTGAACACATGTGGCCACGGAGTTCTTAAAACGTATCCAGTCATAATGTGCAAGACATATACCCAATGTCAAAACTCTCACATTAAGACTGTAAAGTACCCCAATGGTTTTGTACACTGGTATTCTGAAATAGTTTACATACGGAACAAAGTAAAATAATTAAAATTTACTTCTTTCTTTTAAATTTTTTAAATGTGGATAGTAGAAAAATGGCCTGCATTGTACTTCGACTAGACAGAGGATTCCTGAATAATATGACTTCTGTCCACCATATAAGCAAATCATAAATGGCAGGAGCATGCCCTTTGAGAGAGAAGCATGAAGAACTAAATTAAAAACTAATCATTTGTTCAGTGACAGAGAACTTACAACTATGTGTAAGGACATGGGTTCAAACCCCACCAGAGGCCAGAAAGCTGCCAAAAACACTTGTGTTGTGTCCTATTGGGAAAAAAAGTCTATTTTACATACACAGATTTAAAAACACATCTCTAAAAAAAATGTGCTCCAATATGAGATCAAAGACAGCAGAATACACAAAGCTCCCAAGAGCAAAAGGAACTGCATTTCTTTAATGAAAATAACAGCAATTTCAAAATGTTTACATAAAATTTTAAAACTATGAACCATGATCTACCACCTTCTAGGTTTTTTCCAGTTATAAAAGTTATAAAGAAAATACAGCCCTGTAAAAGCTGCAATATCTGTTACAATGATAAATACTTAAATGGAATATGAACTTAGGGATTATGAAGTTCTAAATTATATGCTGTTCAGATGATTTGCTTTGCCACAATGTGCAAAATAACTGAGCAGCTCACAGTGGAAGGTTATCTTCCTGACTCATCATCCTTTGTGGATGACCTACTGTTTTACTTTAAAAGTTGTTAGATTTCCTTGGTGTTGAGATTCTGAAATTTCATAATATCTTGCCATTGTGTGGGTCTTTTCACCTTTCCTGCACAGCATTTAGGGTTCTTTCCTTTTAGACTAGTTACTGGCTCACACTTCACTCTTAGTCTATAACCTCACATTTCAAACAAAGTCAGCATTCACTTTATGATATGGAATTTTCTTACTTGAAACACTAAGTCTCAGAGACTGAGGAAGCACAATCCACTCAGAAGTGTACATGAAATACAGCTGGAAACGGCTTTCACACTTCCCATGGTCTGCCTACTACATGGTTAACAGCCACTGTTCAGCCAAGTAAAAAGCCTTGCTTCTAAGTTACCCAACACAGATCTGTAACTATGAGTCTTAGATCATCCTTGTGTTTTCCATATCTTACATCATATTTTAATGATAAATTCCATTTTTAATATATTTATTTTTAGGGTACGTATGTGTGCCATGTGTGCACAGGAACCCACAGAGATCAAAAGAGAGCATTAGATACTTGGAAGTGGAGTTACAGGTGGTAGTGAGCAACCATGTGTGTGCAAGGAAGCAAACCTGGGTCTTCTGCAAGGACAGGAAGTGTTCTTAACCACGGGGCCAGCTCTCTATCCCTGTCAATGGTACTTCCTGTCTGCAGCTAAACACATGCGCCCCTTTCAAAACAAAGTTCACTGATGAGACTATCAGACATAGTGCTTATGTTGCCAGCATTTCTTTCTGCTGCTGCTGCTCCAGTGTGTTAATGAAAGACTGTGGCGAGCGTACATCCTGAGGCCCTCTCTAATCAAAGCCACAGTTTAAAAATACCTGGAATCATCCAAAATATCTTAAATAAACATCAACTTTTATAAGAGCAAAGCTGCCATGTGATGCTGGTCCCCAGGCTCTTTTCTCAAAAACTTATGCATAACTCACCCTCTTTCTTCCCACTAGCTGGGATCTTTACAAAGCTGGTGTGCGAAGGTGTCTGCGTTCCCCGTCCTCTTATCTTGTGTGTGTCTATCAGACACTGGACTCCATAGCTATAACATGGTTTGTTCCCCTACGCTTCTTAAACTTCTCAAGTGCATACTGTCTTATCTTTTTGCTCTATATAAACATGCTTGTTTTCCTGTGTTAAAAAGAAAATAATGAGTTGGGTGTGATGGTACACTCCATAATCCCATGTATAGGAGGGCAGACATAGGAGGGTCACAAGGCCAGGCCAGACTATAGAATCAGACCAAACATATTCTTCTCATTTATACTTCAGTCTCATGATACTTCGACTTTGGACCAATAGTACACTGATTGTACTTCTACCTCATTCCATTATAGAAGGTGATTTGATAATATGCATTCACTTGGGTCACTCTGAAATTTTCTTTTAAATCTTTGATATAACATTTCTTTATAACACTGTCTTTATGGAAAACTAAAACATTCCTCCTGCATTCAAAATGACCACAGTACAAACCAACTCTTCATTTTCCTCTAAACTATCAAGACAATCGTGGGCTAATATTTTGTCACCTGTAACAGTCAACAACCCTCAACAGCCATATGTTCATCCCGCTTCTTTCTCCTTTCCACTCACCCACTTTCATGCACACACCAGCCATCCCTTCTGTTCTTACCCAGGCCACCACTGTAGTCTCTATAGGTCCCTACCTGAACTAGCTAAACACATTCCAATTAATCTCCCTACATCCTGCTTCCCTTCTCATGGCTCCAAGCTGGAGGAGAAATAATCTAAAATATGACAAACTAAAAAAGACTCTGAGAGAAAATGTGTTTGATATCACTGACCAGTAAGAATAGGCAAATTAAAACATAATGAGATCAATACAGACCTATCAGAATAGAAAACATTAGAAAAATAATGGTATGAGGATACCAAATATTGGCGAGAATTCAGAAAGCACATGATACTGACAGAAATGCAAGTGGTAAAGCTACTATTTGGCCATGCCTATAAAAGGCAGCACATGACCCAGCACCAATGCTCTCTCAGTACAAATGTTCAAAAAGTACACATATTCATGCAAAATATGGCACAAATGCTGAGGGAGCTTTAAATATTATCAAAAAACCTGAAGACAAATAAAATGGCTTTCAACAGATGAAGAAACAAACAAATGTGATCCAGTGATGTAAAATATATGCATCCACTTCGATGTTTCTCAAGGACTTATGCTAAACAAGAACCGATTTTAAAGGGTCACAGGCTGTAGAACCTGGTTTCGATGATGTTAAACGGGAAACAGATTCCTTGTAGGTAGGATTTCGGAACGGGACTGAGGTGGAATAGATAGGAGTACACAGAGTTGAATTGAATACTCCATTTTCATTACATTATATTATATATTCATATTAGAGAGGGCTGACACAATTCCACACAAGAGAAGACAGCACAAAACTGCATAAATACTCACTGCAATGTCAACTTCCTTGTTTGAAATTACAGTTGTGTGAGATGCCACCATGGGGCAAACTCACAGAAGGAGCTCTATGAACCGCATCACAACTCCCTATATTCCTCAGATTATCTCAATTTTTTTCTAAAGTTACACATCATATAATTTCATATTATATTTTAAATAAAGTTATAGCAATATAGAACAGACTAGTGGATGGCAGGGCTTAGGGAGGGAATAAAAGGCAGTGACATAAAGGGAAGGCCAGTGGAGATGTTTAAACAAATCTACCAAGGCAGTAAAACTTCACAGGGAAGGAAGGAAGGAAGGAAGGAAGGAAGGAAGGAAGGAAGGAAGGAGGGAGNAGGGAAGGAAGGAAGCTCTATGAGTTCTTCCAATGTCAATCTCTCACTTTTAACATGGTAATTATATAATATTTCCTGTGATAGAAACTGGGCAAAGGATACACAGTACTCCTATACACACTTCTTTTTCAACTTCTTGTGTATATTCAAAATAAACCAAATTTTAAAAGTCATAATTTTTATGGCCTACTGAGTGAAGCACAAGTGCATTCAATTCCCAGGCCCCTCGACTGAGTCTGCTCTTCACCTTCTCCCCTCAGCTCCAGGTCAGCCTCTGCTGTTCACTATACACTGAGCAACTAGAGTTCAGCTCTCAGTCCACAGGTTTGTCACTATCAGAAGCATCTAACACTTGCCACTGCACTGACACCTTAAGAAATACTGCTCATCCCTCGATCCAGTCCAAAGCACCTCTTCTGCCATAACACATCCTCTGCCTCCTTCATGCACACAGGATCTCTCTGTCCTCTGCACAACACAATACTTCTTGGTCTAGAACATGACCTAATAAGAGCTACTAGGTTTAGCTTCCTCTCAGACTTATCGTTCTCTGCATACATAGCCATTAACTTTCCAGTATCTTTCTGGGCATCTAGCAGGGCAAACAATATTACAAACTGGCTGGATTTCCAGCAGGCAAAGTGCTTTATAAATCAGAGAGTGCAGCAGTCACGCAACTCTCTCTCTCTCTCTCTGTCTCTGTCTCTCTCTCTCTCTCTCTCTGTCTCTCTCTC
>LOEQ01001688.1:267554-278566 GCA_001685075.1 Bramus lutescens | reverse complement strand
TGAATTTTGTCAAATGCTTTTTCAGCATCTAATGAAATGATCATGTGGTTTTTTCTTTCAGTTTATGTATATGATGGATTACATTAATAGATTTGTGTATGTTGAACCAGCCCTGCAACTCTGGGATAAAGCCTACTTGATCATAATGTATAATTTTTTGGATGTGTTCTTGGATTCGCTTTGCCAGTATTCTATTGAGAATTTTTGCAACGATGTTCATGAGTGAGACTGACCTGTAATTCTCTTTCTTGGTTGAGTCTTTGTGTGGTTTTGGTATCATGGTAACTGTAGCTTCACAAAGGAGAAAGAAGCAGAGAGGGAAATCAGAGAAGCATCACCTTTCATCATGTAGACCAGGCTGGCCTTAAGCTCAGAGATCTATCTGACTGTCTCTGCCTCCCAAGTGCTGGGATTAAAGTTGTGTACCAACATACTCAGGTGCTGAAGATATTATCTGCTGTAAAGTTTCCTGGTAGAGTCATAAGGATCTTTTATGTATAAAAAATATATGCAAAGATATTTTAACTTCTTCCCTTTCTAATTGTATCCCCTTGATGCTCTTCAGTTATCTTACTGCTCTAGCTAGGACTTCACTTATTTACTGAATAGGTATGGACTAGCTTGTCTTGTTCCTCACTTTGGTGGAAATGCATTGAGTTTCTCCCTGTTTAGGATGATGTTGGCTGTTTGCTTACTGTAAATTGCCTTTATTATGTTGAGGTATGTCCCTTGTATCCCTAATCTCTCCGGGACTTTTATCATGAGGGTTGTTGGGTTTTATCACAACTTGACTGCATCTGGTGAGACAATCATGTGGGTTTTGTCTTTCAGTCAGTTTATATGGTGGGAGGAGGGGCTCCTGCAAGCAGGTTGCTGCAGAACTAGGAGCAATTCTGCAGACCAGATAAGAGGAAAGAAAGCATAGTGAAAATCGCCTACCTGCTTCCCATCCCACTGTGTTCACTGAGAGTTCCTTGTAGAAGTGTTTCTGTGTGACAGTGAGTGACATACAAGGAGTGGAGATGAGCTAGAAAGGCCAACATGCTATATTTTTAATCGTATGTTTTATCGGTTAATACTACCTAAACAAGCCACTCTAAAAACACAAACCCTTTAAATGTGTGCCTATAAATGGAGTAGCCTTCTGTTAGTGCACATCAAATGGTGGACAGCCAACTACCCACATGGCCCAGACCCGACTGACCGCTTATCCTGGGCCAAGGGCAACATCTCGACTATGCTCCGACCTTGCATACCAAACAGTTTGCCTCTCCAAAATCAGTAAGTCAAATATTTGACTGATCTGTATACTCTAATTAAAGAATTCCCATCATAAGGTCACAATGTTCTATCTGCTTCTTCAAGTTTTTCATATTAACAGTCAATATCAGAGACTGGATTTTCCTAGGCTTAAATGTCACTATCTGTTCTCATTGCAAAGGTGATAAAACCATAAATGTGATTCAATAGTGTTTTTACAAAGAAGATGGTGAAATTTGCCTGCTGTGAAAATACCAACAGTTCACCTTGCATGACATTTCTCATTTCAAAGTCTCTTCTTCCACAGGCTGAAAAGGAATGTGCTAAAAAGCACTGCACTCTGAAGGAACACACGAGCTCTCTAGAAGGAAACTCGGCTTATGGCTCTTCACTTTAGGATGTGGAGTAGTTAAACAGGCTCTTTACAGAGAATATTGACTGCCAGCCATAAACATACCCCATAATAATCACAAGGTTGCTGATGATGAAATCACTGCCAGACTGGTCAGTGTATATCTCCTTGAGGTATTGGCCTCAAAACTATTCCACCTCTGCTTGGAGGTTTCCAAATATTCCAATAAGCCTAGCATCCAAATCTGAGGTTCAGAATGAAGCAAGTAATCACAGAGCAATAAGTTAATGTTTTTAATAAATAACCAAAGCCTTGAGTTTGAACGTCCATGAGGAAACCCTTCTCACAAAAACAACCCCATGATTATACTGTAATATGTTCATTTTATGGCAGAGATCAAATATGTTCATTTTACCACAGAGATCAAATCCATGATATATGATTGCTTAGGCAAGGAATTTCTCACTGAGTTATATTCCCAACTATACCCTACACAGGTTTTAGTCAGTGTGTCTTACTCAGGGTTCTGAGTTATGATCTTTGACAAATATAACCAGAAAAGACTATTTATAAAAAAATAAAGAAAATGTACTTAAGAAAATATTCAGAATCAAAGAACAGTAATAGAAGAGACTATTCGAACAAGCCAAACACAGATATAAATTAATTCATCTGTCTCCACGACCCTGAAATGCATGCCATTGTTTATTCCCTGTCTTTCACCCCCAAAGCCACTGTTTCTGAGCACAGACTCTATAGTCTATCACCCACACAACTGGCCCTGGACACTTGTTTCCAAACACCAGTATAGCTACTGCCCCTACCCAATCCTCAGAAAAACGGACTCCTATTAGTACCTTTGCTGTGTTCTATTCCAAAACTGGGCAAATGGATCATGTATGCACATTCTAGCTACATAAGAATAGCATGTATCTTCCACTTTCAGTTTATATAATAGCAGAGAAAAGGAGGGAGGATTAACACACAAAATTTTTCCTAGGAAGTTAGATGCATGATAACCAAAAAATAAGAGGTAAAATATCAAATACACTGCCACACTGATAGTAGACACAAAGGAGTTAGCAATGTGTTCCATAGCTCTAAGCAACAAATGTGCAAAAGCTTTTGATCTTCCCCTGTAGTGTTTCCTCAAATGAAAAATTGGCATACTAAAACCTGAAGGGACAGAAAAACCCAGAGTCACCTCACCTGTCATCATGTCACCTGCTTCAGCTTCTTCATGTGACAGGTTGGGGTCACTTAATTAATAACCATGGGCTCAAAAAGATGCTAAAAGTAAAGTCACTGGCCACAGCCCTGTGACTGGCTGGCTGACTGGCTGATTCAACTGCAGTCAGAATATAGAAATGCATAGCACAGCAAAAACAACACCCCTTCCAAATGGCATCCGAATCCAACTTACCTGACTACAAGGGGACACCCCCAGTCTGAGTGGAACAAGAGTCACCTCTCCAGACGAACAAGCAGGATAAGCTTTACCCCATGACCTGTGTCTCTCCACAGGAGTCCCTCTCCCTGAGTAAATTATGACCCCAAATCAGCCAGCAGCTTTTGCTTTCAGAGAATCTGGAGAATTGCAACCAGGCGTCAGCTCCTGTTCTACTCGGACAGTTCCCTTCTGGTTGACTCCGTGCCATCTCAGAGTTTCTACTGGCACACAACAGCATCAGGGACCAAGAGGCCTATGGCTAACATATGCACCTTCAAGTATTCCATTAAAGTTAAGTTAAACAAACACTTAAAGTACTTAATAATGTACAAGGAGTACAAAAATTTCTCCAAAGCTGTAGCGGTGATGACTTTGGAAATGATGTGCACATAGACAGGACAGAGCAGTGCCTGGCACACCAAGCTCCCTTGTGGTTCTTCTTCTTACTACCATTATTAATTCCAAGTCCAGAGGTGCTCATATCTTTGGCATACTCATGGTTCTGTCACTACGAGAAATACAAAAGACTGCCAAAACAAAACAAACAAACAACCCACAAACCCGAGCATGACCTATATCATTCTCAAGGGGCTTACATGATACCTGGGAAGAAATGGTTGTTCAGATGACAACACAAATATGATATTGTGACTGTGGCAGCTGCTCAGGGAAGAACTATGTGGGACTGTGAGTGTGTGTAAGGGACAGGTGACCTCTGACTAGGCAGGTCAGAGGAGTGTCCCTTGTACGTGATACAGAAGGAAAGAGTTGGAGACTGAAGAGAGAGGTGAGTCAGCGAAGAGCATCCCACAGAAGAGACAGCAGACAGCAGGCCCGTCAAAGAGCACAGAGAACGAAGAAGGGGCACCCTGCATCTCAGGGGCAAGGAGGCAGCTATGTGACTTGAAAGAGAGGCAGAGACCAGGACACAGACAGCACTCTGAGTCAGTTCATACTGTTTTTCTCTAAGCGCTATCAGAACTCACTTGAGAGGCACAGCACAAGGGGGTAGGAGACGTTCTTAGCACCAAGTGCTTCTGTATGCTCCGAGGCCTTGTGTGAAGACATGGGCAGCTCAGAAATCTCCGACAATTAAAAACTAAGTAGAAGCACCTCTGCCTTCCCCCTCCTCAACACAGTGTTCTGGTTCACAGAAACAAGGGTGAGTTAAAGACTGAAAAATCAGGACACCGTTTGGCCTAATCACCTTTATTTTCTAGTTGAGGAACCATGCCAGAAATCAGTGACACAATCAGAACCAGAATCCAGTTCTCCCAGTTCCAACCCAGTACATCTCTTCCTACTCCTACTCAGAAGGTCCCCAGTGGCCCTAACAGCCGGGAAAAGCCAGTTGCTTGTTACTGTTGAGCAGAAGCCTGCTTTGTTATAGACAATACTGGCATTCCATCATAGTGAGCCAGAAAGGAAAGAAGAGGATGTCAGAGTAAAGCTGTTTTAACAACTGTCAGCTTTTCTCCAAAGCAGCTAAATCTTGATGAAGTAGAAGCTCCCTCTTGGGTTGTTGTTGAAGGCTCCACTTTCAGGAGGAAGCAGGTGTTAAGAAAGAACAGACATCAGAGTTAGCTTGTGTTTAAAGCATGAATAGAAGAAGCAGAAACTTCTCAGCACACTAAGAAACATCAGTGAACTGTATCATAGAAGGAAGACATGGCTGGGATGGCAGCTCCCAGGAGGTAGAGGGTTCCCTCAGGTGACAAAGGGAACTTTACAACGCAGAGATTCCCTCCTGCAGGCTGACTATGGAGAGCAAACACCAAGGTCTGGGCAGCTCACAGAGAGCAAAGCCAGGAGAGGGAACTGCAGATGCCCTGACCAAATGTTCTCAGGACAGAGCCAGACATGAAAGTTACTCAGAGTTCAGGTAGCTGGTAAGAAAGGAGTCAGTCTTATTTTTCTTCTGTTCCTTGTGTTCTGAAGAACAACGGCCTACAATCAAAGAAGATAAAATAGTAATGAAAAAAAGACAGCATTAATTCAAAGGTTTTAAGACAAAGCTTGGTAAAACCAAAACCTTAGATCCAAATGAGCAAAACTGAAACATTAACAGAAAAGTTACTCTCAAAGACCACAGGACAGTTTTCTTAATTCCCTTAATTTTCAGCTTTTCATACTTGCATGAGTTTCACCTTGCTTTCCTCTTATTCTTGTCAAACTAGTCAGAAATCTCATACATATACCACAATGTACTTGTTTTGATCTATTTAAGCTTGAAAGATGGAAGCCATCATATTCACCACCATCATGAGGATAATGTACACTGAACATCCATGTGTCAAGAACTTGCTAGCTCACTTAACCATGCCTATCACTGTCCTTAGCAGAAGAAATGCCAGTTTGCAGAGCTGATGTGGGTGGGATGCTCTTCTGTATATGTAGTGCTTTATTGGTTGATGAATAAAGCTGTTTTGGTCAACGGCTTAGCATAGTGAAGCCGGGCAGGAAATCTGAAAAGAGATATAGAGAGGAGGCAGAGTCAGGGAGGTGCCATATAGCTGCCGAAGGATTGATAGAAATGGGTTAATTTAAGATGTAAGGGCTAGCTAGGAGTATGCTAGAGTCATTGGCCAAACAGTGTTGTAATTAATATAGTTTCTGTGTGATTATTCGGGTCTGGGCAGCTGGGAAACAAATGAGCAGCCTCCTACTACACAGAGCCTGCCTTAGCAAAAGAAGGCTGATAGATGATCAGAAGCACGAGTTCCTGAAGTCAAGCACTGACCAAGCTGTCTTTTGCTATCAGCAACCTTTTTTAACCCATAATACTTTAGTTCTCCAAGAACCTTTTCTTACTTTCTAGCCAGTATTATTTTGCAGACTGATCTTTATTGCTATAATTTATGTACCAGTCTAGCACCAGCTAATTCAGTGCAGTAGAAGAGAACAGTAGGCACTGACTGCATCTGAAACTCACCGACATTTTATGCAGATTCTGGTCAGAGACTCTAGAAGAAACATGAACTCCCTGGCATCTTATGAAATGTGCACATCCTCAAACTTGTCCAAATTGGCCATGATTAGCAAAAACAACAGTCCATCTTGATTTCTAAAATTTCTCTGGAGCTTAAGCTGGATTCACTATCATTAACATACCTGGCATCCAGATACCCAGAAGCACTGATAATGCACTTACACAACAGAACCAGTCAGCGCCAGCATGTCTCAGGACTAAGTGCACTGCCCTTGACAGTCCTGGACCAGGAGGCTTACTATCTCAGTAAGATGGAGCAGTGAGCTAGCACGTGAATGCAGGCATGGGCAGCAGCACCATCTCTGTAAGACAATCAGCAACTGTGCGTATGCGGCCAGCTCAGCCACTCACTTGCCATCAGGAAAGGGCTGCTGGCTGCCCAACTGACTGTCCTTCCCTTTTCAAAACTAGATCACCACAAGCACTTTCTTTTTCTCCCCTGTCCTTCTCACAGTCTTAACTAAGTTCTGGACTTTCCCTCTCTTTCATGGGTCATGTCATTCTTAAATATAAACATTTGGCTGTCTTGAGGCTTGTAGTTTCCTGTTCTGCCCCCCATGCAACAAGGTACATCTTTCTCATCTGTGTCATTAATCAATAAAGGAGCTGATAAGTTAATCAACATTATACACCAGTCAGGTAGACGTGTAAAATTTAGACTACGAAGTCATCAGACTTCATAAAATTGATCCTTAGCCCAATAAAACTTGGCTAAAGAGTCATTCTTCATTTTTTTCCTAGGGAAATTCTATGAGCAATAAAAACAGAACTTAAAAAGCACTCATATAATTAATGATAGCACTTTGGCAGTAAAACAAATCATAGAGATTTCAGAAGTCACACCTACAAGTCAACTGTAAAAATTCAATTTAAAGGTTTTTTTTGTTTTGTTTTTTTGTTTTTTATTTATTTTTTTATTTATTTTTAGGAAAATCAGCCTGGACTATCCAATGATTTGAATTACCAGATTCTTAAAAGGTATCCTTTAGAATGGGAAAGATATTAAACCAGTCGGCAGCATATTTAACCTGTTAAAGAGATAGAACTTAACAAGCATTGAAAATATTATCCATTCAGTGGTTTTCAGAAGCCTTGCCATCTGCGAGGCTTCAGAGCCTTCAGCTCTCAAAAGAAGAGCTGACTGAGATCCAGGGATGTTTCTGAATCCCCACCAAAGCTCTTACAAAGGCTCACCAACTCTCACTGCATTAAACACTAAGTACATGAAGTATGTCCTTGTCTGCCCTGCTGGTACCTACTGGCCAAAGGTAGACTTCTCTTCCTTTTTCCTATCCCCATCATCCTGGTAGGCGAGAACTACAAGCTATCTGTAGTTCCAGTTATCAGCAAAGTGCCCAGTTTCTCTCAGGTCTGAGGACTATGGATAGCAAGGCCATTTGCAGTAGCTACCTTCACTGTGACAAGATATTTTATGGGAGCTACATAAGAGGGCTTTATGCGGGACTCACTGTTTCAAAGAAAGGTGTCGATCATGGTGTTGCAGCTTGATACCTGGCAATGGAGACTTGTAGCTTGCTCATATCATGGCAGACTAGGAAGCAGGAACTGAGACTAGAGCTACAGAGAAGCTATAACCCTAAGACTAGAGACATCCATCCATCAGCTAAGCACAACATTCTCAAAGTGTCACAACTTCCCAAAGTAGCATGTAGATGTCAAGTGTTTAAATACATGCTCTAAATCAAACTTTGTAACTCTTCACAAAGATCATTTACAATGATCAAGATGGCTTTATCCTAGAAATGCAGGGGTGGTTCCACATGAGTAAGCTAATAAACGTTATAAATTAGACTCAAAAACAAATCACATGGTTATTTCAACAGATACAGAAAAGGCTTTTGAAAGAATCCAACATCCTTTCATAGTAAAACTCCTGAAGAAACTTGGAATAGAGGGAATGTATCTCAGCAAAATGGGAAGTCTATTCCTAACATTTCCACTAAAATCAGGAACAGGATACTTTTTCTACCAGTATCAATATAGTACTGTCAGTCTTAGGTAGAGCAATAAGATAGAAGGAAATAAAAGGGATACAAATAGGAAAGCTGTCAAGTTATCTCTACTTGCCAGTATGATTTGAAATAAGAGACCCACAGACTCCACCATAAAATTCTTAGAATTGATAAGCACTTTTCAGCAAAGTGGCAGGATAAAATATTAACATACAAAAATCAGTAACCTTCCTATATACCAATGACAACCAGACTGAGAAACAACCCCATTTTCAAAAGCCTCAATAAGTAAACAAATAAATAAATAAATAAATCTTGACATAAACCTAAGTAAGGGTATGAAAGAATTCCACAATGAAAATTTTAAAACACTGAAGAATTTGGGGTAAATACTAGAATATGGGAAGACTTCCCATGCTCAAGAAGTTAGAAGGATAAATATTGTCTCTATTACTATCTTACCAAAAGCAATCTACAAATTCAATGCAATATCAATCAACATTCTTCACAGAAAAAGAAAAGCAATCTTAAAATTCACATGGAAGCACAAATGAGTTTAGCTAGTCAACACAATCCTGAATGAAAGAGTGCTGCTGGACGTATCACCATGCCTGATTTTAAGTTATACTCTAGGTAACACAACCAGCATGGTAAAGCACACACCTACAGCCATCACAGCATTTTCAACAAATGGTTCTAGAGAACTGTGTATCCCATAGAAGACTGAAAACCAGTTCCTTATCTCTCCCTATAAAAAATGCAACTCCAATAGACCAAGATCTCAATACATAACCTAAAACACTGGAAAATGCTAGGGGAAAAAGTAGAGAATATACGTTAGGACACAGGCAGATGGGAGCTGGTCTCAACCTTGGTCTGGGAGGCTTCCTTTTGCAACAGACAGCAATTAATTCAGGCTCAGGGTTGGTCAAATGGCTGAGAGGGAGTGACTGCTGAGTGTTCCGTCCTTAAATGGAACATCTCTGTCAACCTCCTCACACCCAGGGAACATCATGGAAGAGGAGGAGCAAGAATGGAGGCGGTAGAGGAAGTCACCGCCTGCACAAAAGCAAGGTCAGTAAATATTGCAAAATAGATGAAGGAGGGCTTGAGTACCCGTGAAGTGTGGACAGTTCATCCAATACACTGAAAGGCTGAAGAGCAAAAGCAAGTGTCTTAGAAAAGGAAGAGTTCTGTCTCAGGACTGTAATATGGAATCCTGTCTCCAGCAAGGAAACCTCCCCAACAAATTAAATTGTAGGCTCAAGATGGCAACTTCTCCATTTCCATCTGGCCTATGGATTTCACATTTGACAACAGGCCTCACAAATCTCCACGTCCTCTCCTCAATCTCTCAGTCATCTGCCTGTCTCTCCTCTCTGTGTATCTGTCTTTCTCCTCCCATCACTCTCCTTCTCACTTACACGGTGTGTGCATGTGAGTGCATGTGTGCGGATTTCTTGACTCCAGAGCCAACCTATATGAAGGAGACTGTGGGTGATAATAGTAGCCCCTCCCCCATAAAACCTAACTAATCAAAAGCAGAAAAGTTTATCTTAAAAGGGTTAAAGGTTTAGAGGTATGTTGTAATCTTGCCAATTATAAAACTAATCATCACTATTCTACCATTTGTGGAAAAGAACCGTTATTTAAACACCTTAAATTGCATTAGAAGGACAGTTTAAAAACTGGACTAAAGGGTTCACCAATGAAGACATCTTGGTCACTTCCTAATCTCACAATTAAATGCTTACTAGAGGTTTTTCCACAACCATGTGTTTAGATAACTGAGACGGGAAGGAGGAAAGTAACAGGGAAAGAAATAACAACCTGTTGTGAACTCTTCTGTATACTCAGTGCCAGCCTAAGCACTTGGTTAAAGTCATCCCATTTAATTTTTATGTCAGAACTGTCAAATAGGCATTACTACCTTCATTTTATAAGAAACCCAACCTCAGAAAACTTAAATAAATTTACCCCAAGTCAAAAAATTAGCAGTTAACAGTCAAGACTGGGTGCCTTACTCCAAAAACCACTGTTGTACAGAGTCAACTCATGCTATTAGTATCATCTCTAGAACCACAGTGGCATGCCACATCAAATGTTCATATTACGTTAAAGTTAAGGGCTAAATAACACTAGTGATGCTCCAGGTGTGCTCTGTGAAAGATCCAGGTGAAAGAAGCAGTCCCTATCTAGGGTGTTTGGTATCCTTGGTAGAGGACAGATACAAAAACTCAACCCATAGCACACCTACTTCATTCAAAGATCCTATTCCAGGATGGAATACTTCAGACCTACATATATTTCATGAGTTAAGCAAGCTATATAGCTTATCTACCAGAAGTTACCAGAAGTCACATGAGTAAAAGGGTGGAGACATAACTCATCCTGCCAGACTTTCTAACTGTCTCCTTTGAAAAGAATGTGCATATTCCATGGGGGAAATAAAGGGTAAGGTAACTGGAGGAACTAAGCCAAATACTCCTTAGAGCTGCCCACCAAATATGGAAGAAGTATATTTCAATGTTTCACTAATCAGGGGTCTTGACTGATCAATGAAAAGTCAGCTAAAGTGATATATTCTTTCTGAATAGAAGACACACAAATCAGTACAGAATTTGATACTGTTTTATCCAAGCAATGTTTCATGGCTGCATCCTGAGTTCTAGAATAAAGACAACACAGAACACAGCTCCCAACCAAGCCAAGACAAGCGTGTAGCATGAATGAGAAAGTACGGGCCTCAGGTGGTTGTTCCAACACTGTTGTAACTGACACACAAACCAAGCCAACTCATTTCCTTGGGAATCACACACAAGAACAGAAGACAGAGCCAAGACTGCACCGAGACTTTCGCATATGTCAAAATTAAATTTGAAGCAAACAAGTCTTGAGAAAGTGGAAGATCAGTATTTAGGAAATATGATCAAACTTTAAAAGAAAGAAAGAAAGAAAGAAAGAAAGAAAGAAAGAAAGAAAGAAAGA
>LOEQ01001688.1:241623-267509 GCA_001685075.1 Bramus lutescens | reverse complement strand
AGAGAGAGAGAGAGAGAGAGAGAGAGAGAGAGAGAGAGAGAGAGAATGAGACCTGCTAAATATCTAAGTCAATGATTTATAAAAATTCTAAGGTGAATCCATATATAGAGTAAGCATTCACTTCCTAACATAAGCATAAAATTATTACTGGATCAAGCTCTCCTGAGTTAATATTATATATCATAAAACTATTAAATATATATTCCTATATAAAGTCATTAAATATCTTCTATATCATTTAGGAATTCAAGAAAACAGCTAGACAAGTACAGTAAAAATAAGAAAGAAGACTTTCTCAAAACTAAGTGCCTGAACAAAGAAAAAGGGAAGCTCGGCTTCATCAATTTTGATTTACAAAGTCAGTGGAGCTGATTCCATTATTAATCTCTACAGTCTTCCAAGGAAAGCCTAACAGGCAGAAAGTATCCGTGAGATACGGGGCACAGAACAAGTTCTTATTTAACTGACCATACAAATCCTAAGGTTTATCATCATTTGCTGTACAATCGCTCATAGACAGGTCTTACCTGAGAGCTGCACATGTCCCAGGACAGCTATGAATGTGGCCCATCATGTTTTGCAAACAACAGTAATCTCAGAAAGTCAGACACCCTTGACAGAACATTTACTTATCCCCATTTGGCAGATAAAAAGCTAATGGGGAAGATGAGGTTGGATGACTATTAGCCAACATGATCTAATTATAGATAAAAGACCTAAGTAGGAATTAGTATATTAAGCTAGCATATGCTGCAGAAGTGGATGATAACTCAAGACCATACTGAGTTCAGTACCTATTTAAAGACATGTCAAGCCTTCTTAACTAAAGCAGAAGTACTCACTGGGAAGCAGCTTCCTGGCTGCATTACACTATGACACTTGAGAATAGAGAATCAAAGACAAAAGCCAAAAAGTTAAGACTAAATAAATAAAATCAAAGCGCACTCAAGAGTTCCTTCATAAAATATATACCACAGTGAAGCACTGAATTCTTTAGTAAATTCAACCAACAAACTGGTCACCTAAACAAAAAGCTACCAAATTAGTCTCAACCTAATTTATAAATATTAGACACAGAAAAGAACTAATAACTAAAAGATTGCTGGTCATCCCAACTGCATTTTTACCAACTAATAAATATTTTAATATAATAATTTTTTTAATTCTTTGAGAATTTCATATATTCATACAGTGGATTTTGTGCATATTCACCCCCTTCTCCTCAGATCTACCAGCCACTCCTTCACTTCCTCTCAATGGTCTTTTATTTTAAACCCACCAAGTATAATCTGGACTACTCATATACTTCGGAGTGTAGACTACACCCTTAAAGATGACCGATTTTCCCTCCCCAAGAAGCCATCAGCTGTCAGCAGAGTCTTGGCTAAGGATGGGAGCCTGCAAGGCCACCCGTGCTCTACGCTGGAACAGTAGCTGGCTTTGCGAGACCACCCGTGCTCTGTGTTGGGATACTGGCTGGCTTTGTGAGACCACCCAAGCTCTACACTGGGACACTGGCTGACTTGACCACGTGCAGGTCTTGTACAGACAACCACAGCTTCTATGAGCTCATGGGTGCAGTGGTTCCACCATGTCCAGAAGACATTGCTTCGCTCCAGTCTTCCCTGACATCTGGTTCTTACAATCTTTCCACCTCCTTTTTTCATGGTAATCCCTGAGCCTCAGGGGCCAAGAGGAGCCAACACATGAGGCGGACACTGCTGCTCCATTTGTAGCTAAGCACTCCACAGAAGCCTATTCTCTGCATTTTAGCCTGTTGTAAGTTTTTGTGTTAAATGACATCCAACTGCATGACAAAACCTCTCTCTGATGGGGATTGAGACACACATTAATCTATCAAAGCAATAGAATTTTAAAGCACTAACCTTTTCAGTGCCACACATTACAAAATCAGAGTTCTTCACAATAGCTTAGTCTTATTTTGTAGTTAATTCATCTAGTATGATGCACAGAAGGAATTTAAATTCAATTGACTCTTTTCAAAGACTGTACAGATTTTCACCTTTATGTGGTAGGCTATCTATAATGACAAGTATGTGACAGGTAAAGGTAAATGAAACAGAAATGAAAAGCCCTGTCATGGATCTTACTCCATCTGTAGTAAATCTAGGCTCAGAGAGACTAGCTCTGAATTTTACTATTCAAGCACTAAATGAATCTGTCTCCTGCACGCTGGTAGCTCCACCAGAGCAGTGATACATATCCTCATTTTAATTAACCTAATGGTCTATTCACCAATCATACTTAGAGGTCTATTTCATTATCCTAAATTAACATTTTCTTTCCATTGAAGTTACAGATGACAAAAAAGGCATTGCTTCCAGGTGCAGGTTACAGCATGTGGAATCTATAGTACCCTTTATTTAGCAATACAAGCACTTAGAATTAGCAGCAATCCCATGATTTATTTACTCACATAGAGAGTGCTGTTAATAAGGTCAATAAAAAAATGCAGTATTTCAAAAATAAAAATATCTAATCATTAGCTCAATGAAAGCAATTATAAGAGAGGTGTTGACTGATCTCATGTAAAAGGTGTGTGGTTCTCCTTGAGGAAAATGGGCTTGTGTTTACATAACTGTACAACCTGACCTGACATTCTGTCACCTCTTTCTCCTTGCAGTGAGATTTAGTTTCTCAAGTTTAATATCAGAGTATACTAAAAAAAATTTTTTTAAAAACTTAAAAAAATTATTTTATTGTTCAAGAGAACTGTTTAAAAACATTTTCTAGTAAATGTTTACCAATTTAATGAGAAATTATTTGATCATAATTCTTTGACATAAATTCAGCACCTTGAGCTAAATAATCATCTCTAGGCCAGAAATTTACATATGTATCAGCCCATTATTGTTTACTCCCTGTTGGTCAAAATGAAACCATAAAATTCAATCTGATTTTAGGATAGTTTAAAATAACTCTTCACAATTTCCAGCTTAAATCACATTTCTTCCAAAGTATTATTAGACACAAGTACAATACTTTAAACTGACCATCATATTCCACCCTCAAAAATATTCTTCTCTTTTTTCTAAGCCTGTTTGTTTGTCTGTTTGTAAGAGTCTTGCACTGTAGCTTAGGTTATCTTAAGGGAGTACTCTGCCTGGCTCAGAACTGCTCTTGTTCAAACTACTCTAGGCAAGTTTTCTACTACTTGGAACAAAAGTAAAGGTTATTTACCAAAGTGGGGCAGGAAAAAGCTCAATACCAGACATTTGAGATCCAAAAGGACTCACAGCTAAGCACACTAGTGCATGGCTATAATCCTAGCTACTTAAGAGACAGGCATAAGACTGCTGAGCTTGAGGTCAACTGGGCAACACAGAGAGACTGTACCTTCAGAGGAAATGGGTTCTATCAAAAGGGTCAGCATGCTTCAGTTTTACAAGGCATTTAAGGGTGTAAATTATTCTTGCCCAAGTCCCTGATGCTAAGAAATCGAGCATCAAGTAAAACATGTGTGTGCCTGAGCATCTGAAGAAGATGCAGTCAAGGAGTTAAACAATACCTGACCCTCACTCTACTCTTAAAAATAATACCCAACCTCACTCCACTCTAGAAATAATACCTGACCTCACTCCACTCTGAGGAATCAACGCTGGACCATCAATGGCAGCACATATATATATAAAGCTGTTCATAGAGCTGGGTGAACCACATTCTGCTCTCTAGAAAGCAAGGACTACAGTAGAATATAGGAAAATGACCCTTTGGGAAATGAATCTGATCTCTATGTTTCTTCTGTGAAAATAATAGCCAAGACCAACTCCAGGATGAGTGAGCTCCTTGGGAGTCTCAAGTTCCTCCATACTAACAACATACATGCATAGGTGACAGTACATGTGTGTAATTCCAAAAGTTTATAGGCAAAGGCAGGAAGATCTTAAGGTCAAGGCCAACATGGGCACTAACAAGACCTACTTTTAAGGGTTTGGGGAGACAATATGAATAAAAATAAAAATAAATGAAATAAACTGACACAGTACTCCTTGCATGTGGAAGGTAGAAGCAGGAGGATTAGAGTTTATGACCATCCTCAGCTACACAGAAAGGTCAAGGACAGCCTGGGCTACAAGAGAGAGATCCTGTCATTGAAAGTAATTATTTTGCAAGAAAATGTAATGAGGTGAGACTAGTCTTGGTGACTTATCAAATAATTATAGTCTGCCATTCCTTCTCATTCCATCTTCCTTTTGTCCTCAGCATGGTTGAGTCACCAACATCATGGCTGACATGGTTAAAAACACATCACAGTTAGAGATCTGTGCAGAGTTATGGCAACAGGGGGAATGGTGGGCAGTTTTAGGGCCAGCAAACAGCAGAGAAAGCAACATGACTGGGAGGTCTTTCACAGTAAATGCCCTTTCATTAAGCAAATGAGAAAATATACTAAGGATAATGTGTGATCCTTCTCTCACAGAGAGAATAAGTGAGGACTATAAGGCCAGAGAGAAGGCATTACAAACAACTCTAAGATGTTGAGATAGAACAGAAGTTATCAATCCTTCCTCCCCCCCCCTCAAGCACGCACGCACGCACGTGTACAATCCCAAAGATATATCTTTCTCTCCTTTTCTCTTCTTCTGTCCCCAAACCCCATCTGTGTGCCTTTTTGTGAAAAAAACACCCGGACCAAGGCAACTTATAAAAGAAAGCATTTGATTTAAAGCTCCAATTCCAGGGGATCAGAGTCCATGACCATCATGGTGGGGAGCATGGAAGCAGGTAAGCAGACATGGTACTGTAGCTGCGAGCTGAACATCTGGTCTGCAAGCAGGAGGCAGAAAAAGAGAAACAAAGAGTCAGAGAGACGCAGGAGGGTCATCCTAACTGGGAATGGTGTGGGCTTTTGAAACCTCAATCCCACCCCCAGTGACACCCCTCCTTCAATAAGGCCACACCTCCTAGTCCTTCCCAATGGGGATCAAGTACTCAAATATATGAGCCTACAGTGGTCATTCTCATTCAAACCACCATAGAATTAGTATTGGGATTTTGCCTTACAAGAAAATAGAAAGGCCTTACTTCAAGATTTTTCCTCAGGAATTTTGATAATGGAAAGATTCAACATAAAGTGAACTTCACAAAGCACAATTAAACAAGGCTTCTAGGATGCAAATTAATTTGGTAAATAAATACAGCTGTGGCAAACTCTTGGTAGTTGGCAGTGATTCAAACTTCATCAGTATGCCCTTGATGTTGAGAGATTTCATGAAGACTAGATTAGTAAGAACATGGGAGATCCCTGAAACACTGAGGAAACTCAACTCAAAAGCACAGGCGAATACTCATATCCACATGTTTCACAGGAAATCAACATATAACCAAATGTGATCCTAAACCAACTCAAATTATTTCTCTTGCCATCAATATGTTATATTTTAAAGCATTGTACAGAAGATGCTTCAAGGCTGAAAACCAACCTTTTACCAACTAATAATGCTGTTAAGAGACAATCTAACCCCTCTTCTAGTAGCCAAAGATAGTGTTTAAAAATGGAATGAGAGGGCTGGAGAGATGGCTCAGCGGTTGAGAGCATTGCCTGCTCTTCCGGAGGTCCTGAGTTCAGTTCCCGGCAACCACATGGTAGCCCACAACCATCTGTAATGAGGTCTGACGCCCTCTTCTAGCCTTTAGGCATACACACAGACAAAATATTGTATACCTAGTAAATAAATAAATAAATATTTTTAAAGAAATTGAATGATACCAGGGGAAGAACTGAGGTTAAAATTCTTCCATATTCAATCCCAGCACTGGGAGGAAGAACAGAAGAACTGTCTGTATGAAAATCAACAAGAAAAGCTGGATGTTTGTAGCTGCTAGTAAATAAAACATCTTTCAATCACTTCAGTCTCAAAAATTTCCACCCTGAAAATAAAGTTTGGGTCTTACGAAACAACACATTTTTGCACCTCTGTGAGACAACCACTGCACAGAAGTCATTCCACATCTATGCTCTTCAAATGGTTTTTAGGGAGAATTGAGCAAAAACAGCCAAGCGAACAGAGTGACCAAAGACTAAGAACAAATGAAAAATAATGACATCACAAGACAACCTTTAACGCTAGACAGGTAAGATTATAAAACCTATTCATTATAAGGTGTCTATTTTCTATACACACCCCAGTAAGAAGAAACAATCTTAAAGTAAGTAAAAGGCAATTCACAAAATAATATTTCTTCTTAAAGATACATATATGGACAGATCTCACAGGGTTTATGTGATTCAATTAAATAGAAGAACATATAGAAGAAAAGCCCACTGTACTTTTTCACTTAAGTTCTCATCAAGAGCAAGAAAAGATCTATTTATCAAAACAAAAGCAGTGAAACCCTTCAGCCGAAATGCAGCAAACAAAAAGGTGTTCCATTACAAACCCTCTGTGCATCAGCACTGGAGCCTGATGCGGACAGAGCTTGGGGCCCTGAGGGCTGTGCAAGCATGATCTAACTAAGACAAGTCAGCCTGCATTTCACTCACGAACACTCCCCAGTGGTCAGCACTGCCAGCGGGACTCCAACTCATTGTTGCTTATAAGAGTCTGACTCTAAAAGAAATGGAAAATCACATTTTCTTAAGACAAATGATCAAACGTTTAAATGGGAATTTTTCTCTCTCATGATTGATGATATCTGTAACTCAAACAGGATGACAACTGACAAATCACATGATGTCCTAGAAGAAACTTAAGGTCTTTATAAAGATTTATAATATGATGTGGTCTGTTCACCCCTTCACTCATTTAAATGCCCTTCAACCAAAATAATGCTGCTCCCATGGTTTTAAAAATTACAATCCAGTCAATATAGCTGCTGGCAAACTCAGCAAGCTCTGGAATTTAAAGCATAAGAGAAAAGAGCAAAACCCATAAAGGGGACAACAGGAAGAAAAGGGGGGCTGGACAAAAGGCAGAGGTAGGGGTAACTTTATTAATAAAAAAAATGGTTGAATTTTCCCAAAATCTGATTTTCTAAATGCTCAGCAGGAGAAATCTATCAAGACATTTGAAAGATTCCTATGTTCTAAATGGTGAGTAAGCATACTAAAAAAATGTTATCAAGCTTATTGGCACACTAAAAGAGTAAGTTATCTTTAAAATGCCCGAGCCACCTTGTCACATGTCTAAATGGAGCTCGGCTCTGCCCTGTTGTCACTAGTTACTCAATACGATATTTTCACCGTTTTCACTAATATATGGCTGTCTTCAGCCCTGGCAGAAGGAGACTTTCATTCGGCAATAAAGAAGAAAGAGTCTTTGAAGTGAAGGCTGGAGACAAAGTTCAGCCACGTCAGTTACACCCACTCCTCTGCTGCTAGAAAGATCTGCAGCTCACGAAGCTCCGCAGGCCTGCAGCCAGATTCTCAGGAGCAGACACTGTACTGCTCAAGGACACTTTGTACAGTAGCCCCATTATTTGTTCTCTTCTTGGGGTTCAAAGTCCATTAGGATTTATCAAGCTGATTTTATTGTCTGTCTTATTTTGGTACTGAGGATCAAACCCAGAGCCTGGCACATGCTAAGCAATATTACTGTCAAAAACCAAGCTAAACATTCTACCCCAGCATGCTATTTCCAACATGGTTATTCCATGTAAATAAGGCTTAAGAAGAGGTTTACAATGGGGTAATTAATGCAGGCAAAAGATTAATGTCCCAGGAGAGGACAGCAAAGTAGGAAGCTAGAAACAACACAGCTCCTGCTGTTGGCGTTCCTCTGCTGTCACTAGGAAACGTCAGGGAAGTCTGCAATGCTGACAGAAATTTATTTGCTATCAAAAGTTTCTGTCCCCTCCACTATCTGGCCAGTTAGCAGAACACAGAAAACACCGAACATTCTGGGTCTCATATTCTAGTGTGCTTAATCTCCCCTAAGGCCCATAGGTAGTTTCATGCAGGACAGTGACCCTGGAATTTGTTCTAATAACATCATGTTTTCAGAAAGTGAGGTTGGTCAGGGAGAACAGTTAAAAGGGTACACTGGGAGGAAAAACTTAAAAGTGTTGGATTTGATTACCTTTGCTCAACAATTAAAACTGGTTGTACTAGCTGGGTCAGGAACACAGTCTCCTTGATATGTATGTAGCTCAGGGGTTACATCGCTTGTCAGTTACTGTTAAAGAAAGAATTAAGTTTGGAGGTAAAGTTTTATGAGTTTTCTTGAGACTTCATCCAAGTACACAGCTTTCAACTAATAGAAGATGTTGTTCTGTGATTTGAGCATTTTCAATAACGTTATTATAAAAGAAGACTATACTGATAATAACATATGTCATGGTATACTACACTAAGTACTTCATAATCCTATGAATCAGACTCTATATGTTTTCCAGCTCAAGGAAGTCAGTGCAGAAGCCTGGAAGCAGAAACTCAAGCAGAAGCCATGAAGGAGTGTTGCTTAGCTTACAGGCTTACTGTTCCTCATGGCTTACTCAGCCTACCTTCTTATAGAACCAAGACCACCAGTCCAAAGGTGGCACTACCCACAGTAAGCTGGACCTTCCCGCATCAATCAAGTAAATGCACCACTAGCTTGCCCACAGGCCAATCTGGTGGAGGCATTTTCTCAATTGAGGTTCTTTTCTAGCTTCTGTCAAGTTGACATAAAACCAGTCACCAAAGGTGCATAAGAATCTTCAAGACCAGCCCAACACATAAGAGCCTTTCCCCTGCCCCTGCTGCAACACCCACATACACATATGGCNAGAGACAGAGAGAGAGAGATGGAGGGGGCGGGAATAACAGAAACTGTTTTCTGTTTTCCATAATAGATAGACTTTAATCCAGTGTGCTCCAGATTTTGGCTTTCACTAGCTTCTTGCCACCTAAGCCATAGTATACTTTGAGGAAATGTGTAAAGGGGTAGAAATTGGTTCTCCTGTCACTCTCCTTGAGAAACACTCAGCATTTTAACAGTCTGGTAAAAAATGAATGCCTCACTCAAGTACCAGATTTTCTTCCAAAAAAAAAAATCACAACACCAAAGAGAGACCCCAATTGCAGAGCTCTATTTATAGAGATATTTGTGACTCAACTAATAATTTTCAATCCCCTAAATGTTCCCATTCTCCCAAGGAATGATAACTTTTATTCCCATCCCCAATCTCAATGTCCTGGCTGGGATTCTGTCTTGCAAAGCTCCAAATTTGAGCCCAATAAGAAATAATACCTTCACCAGTAAGGATACAGAGATGGTAAACAAGCAAATAAAAGCTGCTCAGAAAGCTGACCATCAAGGAAATAAAATGAAAGCCATGGAAACAGCTTAGAGCCATGACAAGACAGCAGCACAATTAGATAACCCTACAAAAGTTTCAAAAAAAACTTGTTTTAACAACAGCCTACAGATTGGGAAAAAGATCTTCACCAACCCCACATTGGACAGAGGGCTGATCTCGAAAATATACAAAGAACTCAGGAAACTTGGCATCAAAAAAACAAATAATTCAACAAAAAAATGGGGTACAGCCCTAAACAGAGAACTTTCAACAGACAAATCTCAAAGGACTGAAAGACAGTTAAGAAAATGCTCAACATCCTTAGCCATCAGAGATGCAAATAAAAACAACTCTGAGATTCTATCTTATACTAGTCAGAATGGCCAAGATCAAAAACACTGATGATAGTTTATGCTGGAGAGGATGTGGGGTAAGGAGAATGCTCCTTCATTGTGTGGGCATGCAAACTTGTACAGACGCATTAGAAATCAGTATAGCAATTTCTCAGAAAATAAGGAAACAATCTACCTAGCAATACCATTATTGGGTATATTGCCAAAAGATGCCCGATCATAGCACAAGGACATGTGCTCAACTATGTTCATAGCAGCATTATTTGTAATAGCCAGAACCTGGAAACAACCTATCTGCCCTTCAACCAAAGAATGGAAAAAGAAAATGCAGTACATTTACACAATGGAGTACTACACAGCAGTTAATAACAATAATAATAATAATAATAACATCCTGAAATTTTTAGGCAAATGGATATACCTAGAAAAAAAATATTAAGTGAGGTAACCCAGACCCAGAAAAACAAATATAGTATTTATTCACTCATAAGTGGCTTTTAGACACAAAGCAAAGAAAAAACAGCCCACAGGCCACAACTCTTGAAAAACTAGACAACAAAGAGGACCCTAAGAGACATATATGGATCTAAATAGGAAGGAACAAAAGACAAGATCTCTTGAGTGAAATGGTAGTGTGGGGGTCACAAGAGAGGATAAAAGGGGAAAGGGTAGAAGGGAAGGGGAGTGGGAAAATGTACAGCTCAATAAAAACAAAACAAACAAAAGCAAAAATATTGTTTTAAATATGTATGAATAATACTAAGTACTGGTAGGAATCCAAAGCAACTGAAATTCACACACATTGCCAGGAAGAATTTAAACACTTTACCATTCCAGATACCACAGAACTCAATTTTATTTCAGATACTGCCCTAGTCAAATAAAGACATTCCTATCTAGAGAAAGAAGAATATTCATGGCATGGCAATTTCATGGACAAAAACAAAGTAGCAGCCATGTCAAGAGAGTAAATTACATACACATGAATGCACACACCTACACTGCATATCCACATAGAAGAAATGCTTATCAGGGAGCTGGAGAAACAGCTCTAAGGTAAGAGAGTGTGTATTGCTCTAGAAAGGACTACAGGTTCTGTTCTCAGCATCCAAGTCTGGTGGCTTGTAACTCCAGTTCCAGGGGACCTGAAACCCTCTCTGGCCTCTGCAAGCAACTATACCTCCATACACATACCCCACACAAACATGCAGATACATACATAGTGCTAGTCAGAAATGAAATGAAATGAACTAGAATACACCATCAGATGGAGAATTAGGTTATTTTAAAATGTTCCTAAAAGGTTATATACTATATTTTGTTTGATAATGCTACCTAAAAGATCACAGACTATGTCAATAAAACAACAAAGTACTCAGAGCTGGAGAGATGACTCAGGGTTAAGAACCCTGGCTGCTCTTCCAGAGGACCCACGTTTGATTCTCAGAATACATGGTAGCCTACAACCACCTGAAACTAAAGTTCCAGGGTTGTGATGCCCTCCTCTGGCCTCCAAGGACACCAGGCATGTACATGGTACAGACATTTAAGCAGTCAGGGCTCTCCTGTATATAAAATAAACTAATCTAAGTAAATTTAAACAAAAGCAAAAAAGAGTTCTAAGGATACAGGCCAAAGAGAGTTTTTGTTCAGTGTTTGCTGGCTTGATATCTTCTGAAACTCTCTTTATTACCATTGTAGGTGGCTGCTACAATGAACTGGATGTATATTTCTTAACAAAATTCATTTGTTGAAATCCTAAACCCCTCCCCAAAGTGGTGACTGGTATTAGAAGTGATTTGGGATGCCCTTCTGTATGCTGTGAATATGTTTTTAATTATCATTGGTTAATAAGGAAGTTGATTTGGCCAATAACCAGGCAAAATAGAGCCAGGCAGAAAATCCAAGCAAAGATACGGGGAAAAAAAAGAAGGCAGAGTCAAGGAAACACCAACAGTCGCTAGAGGACTAAGATACCAGAGCATTACCGGTAAGCTGCAGGTTACGTGGTAAAGCAAAGATTAACAGAAATAGGTTAATTTAGATATATAGGGCTAGCCAGTAAGAAGCCTGAGCCATTGGCTAAACATTCTGTAATTAGTATTAAGCCTCAGAGTGGTTATTCAGAAACTGACAGGCAGGAAGAGAAACTTCCAGTTACAAGAAAGTCATTAGTTCATAAGGATGGAGCCCTCATAAATGGCATTAGTATCCTTCGCAAAGGGTCCCTAGAAAAACCCACATAAAGGCATAGTAAAAAGCCCTATCAGCAGAGAATCTGCCAGCCCTTGATCTTATATGCCCCAGGCTCCTGAACTGGGATTTCTTATGAGTACAAATAGAAGAAAAAGACAGCCACCTTCTAACACGGCCTTTCTTTTCTCTGCACTTGCAGCCTTGGGTCTCTCTGTCTCCTTAATAAGCCATCAATAAGATTAGAACAGGACCCCCTTCATAGAGTCTCATTTTAACTTAATCAGCCTCTTTCAGGCCTTGTCCTAATTGTTAACACATTCTGAGGTACAAGACATTAGATCTTCAACATACAGTTGTTGAAGAAAGGTCATGCCACAGTTCATTCCACAACAGTAACTAAGTGCTCTCCTTGTCACAGCCTGAGCAGGGCTCCTCTAAGTGCTCTTTCTGACAGGGTCCCCACCCTTTGACTCTGTCTTTGACACACTCCATCCAGTCTTAAGAATCCTGCTGGGTCTGTTTACTAGAAATCTTCTGCTCTCAATATTGTACCATTAATACCTGTCTTTAGCAAGAATCTTGTGAATTGGTCTAGGAAGAACAACTGCTAACCTTGATAGTTTTTCTCAATAATAATCTATCCTGAGTCTCACCATTGCTCTTTGTTTATAAATCTCTATTTGTCCTAATTAGATGCAGAGTTGAGTCACAAATGCAGTAGCCCTTTAAAGACTTTCCTATGAATATCTGTCCTTCTCTAACAGCAGCATGATCCCATGGACACAGCACTCCGGCCTTAACCCAAAGATGAAGATAAAGAACAGGCTCTGCTCCAAGGATGAGAGAGAGTGTTACCATGAAGTGGTAAGCTTCCGGGGTGGACAAAAGCTCCATATGCTAATGGCAGTAGTTATAGGAGTCACTGAATAGTCACATGAGCTCTGCTCCAAGGATGAGAGAGGGTGTTACCATGAAGTGGTAAGCTTCCGGGATGGACAGAAGCTCTATATGCTAATGGCGGTAGTTATAGAAGTCACAGAATAGTCACATGAGCCATTGCAAATGACACGTAAAACCTGAAACCTGGAGAGATCTGAACAAAGCTTACTACTAATGGCACCAAAGTTATGTAAGATGGGACTGAGGAAAGCCACGTGTACTGAAGGAATGTTCTGTACAGTTTTCCACCATCTGTGTTAGTCTAAAGTCACTTCCAAATAAAAAGTTAGGAGAAAGTCTTGACAGAGACTTTTAGGGAAAAGTCACAGCCTCTGTAGGGAAGCGTGAATAATCAATTAGAGGCTGCAATGCCAGGCACAGTTCATCCCTCCAAACCCAAATTAAAAATTACAACATTAGGTTGTCCCCCCACCAGACAATCTCACCGCCCCCCATAACACTTATAACTGTGCTTTCCCAGGGAGAAGAAATCTGAATAAATACAAAGAAAACAGCTGAGAATCAACGCTTTAGGCAAAGATTATCAACAGCCTCATTGCCTCTTTCTCCAGAGTCTCTTTGCCTGGAGACAGGAATGATTTAAACAGAGTGGGACATCAAGAGCAATCCCACACTACATTTCTGCTTGTTAGTTTTAGTCTTCCTAGATTTGATTTCAGAAATAAGATAGGGATGAAGGTGGCAAAATAACAACTTTCATCTTGGTGTTGATTCATATTCAATTTCTTATAAACTTGCCTCAAAAATTGTATTTCCTCAATAAGATAATGAAAGGATTAATACTTTTTGTCTATTAAAGAAACTTTAACTACTTTCAGGGCATGAATAAACTTTGAATTACTAAAGAAAAATCAGTTATAAATGCCTGAAATTAAGCCATATGCCCACTACAACTACCTCCCCCACTAGTTAGTTTTAATCTAGGCTCTCTCCAGTCTAACAGCCACAGGGTCCCTAGAATACCCTTAGGAAATTATCACTATCTGAGCCTCCCATCAAAATTTAAATTAACTCGAAACAGCTTGAAACTTGCTGTTAATCTCCCAAATTACATTTGTAAATTCAAATTAAAATATTCTTAATGCAAGGCAAAGCTGCATTAGAGCACACACAATGAGTCACATCCACACTTCAGCCATTCCCAGTAGATAGCTGCACCTAACTTTGGCTTGATTTGCATTTCCTTGAGGACCAATCATGCTGAGAATCTTCTTTACAGTTTTAAGAACATCAATATACCTTCCTTCTAAAGTATTTGCTTAAAAACTTTCCTCGTTTTGGGAAATCATACAATGGAATACTATTTAGATACAGAAATGAATCAGACACACCAAATAATGAACTATTCAGGAAGCTGGCTAAGAAAAATTCTGTTTATAAAACCCTAAAACAAAACCAAAAAAAAAAAGCAAAACTAATCTATAACACCAAAAGATCACTCACTGATTGCCTCAGGCAGAGTACACAAGTTGCTTACAGAAGATGGAATGTTTGCATTTTATTTTAGATAGTATATTCTTTTTCATAAATTAGAGACTTATACATTTAAATTTTATGGAGTTTGGTATATGTAAAGTATACATCTGTGTAAATATTTATACATGAGTTAATTTACCTATCTTTTTATATATATAACTGTATTATATTTCTTATGTGAAAATAAAGGCTGAGCTTTAGCTGTCTACATAAGTTTTAAAACACCTTCATAACTGCAAACTCTATGTGGCCTAACACCATCCAGAGCCCAGGCACAAGCAAGCCAGTATGATCTCTCACCTATTTTACCATGCTGGCACTGACCATTGAGGAAGAGATGTACTACTGACAACATACATGGCTTCAGACAGACAGGACAACTCTTACATCTCTGCCACTCTGTCCCTCAGATCCCTGGGACCTACAACAGTCTTCCTTGTCTCTCGGACTATTAACAGTTCTCGCCCTTTGAGGATTATCTATCTACTCTTCAAAGAGACATTAAACTGTGTTGACCAAATGTTTCATGTGCTTGGAGATGCCTGGTCTTTGACTGACATTTCATGCATCTAATGCTGGTATGCATTAAACCACACTGTAAGAAATAATTCTGTGGCATAAATAAATAAAGTGATTACAATCCAAATCAAATAACCAGAAATTCAAGATCATCCTCAGCTATATAGTAAATTCAAAGACAGCCCAAGCTACATATAGACTCCTGTTTATATATATATATATATTTAATATATATAATTTAAATTTAATTTATATATAATTTAAATTTAAATTCACCATAGGAAAGGAAATGGAATGGGTTGGTGAGATCATGCAGAGGACATAAGCATTTTCCATACAATCTGGGGACCTGAGTTTTAATTCCCAGGACCTATGCTGAAAGGAAAGAACCTACTCCCAGTTGTCCTCTGACCTCCACATGTGAGCCATAGCATAAACACACACACACACACACACACACACCTATAGTCATGCACTCCCCACCATCACATGCAGACACATACAAGGCACTTGATACAGAATCAAAAGGTATGCATTCATCTTCAGACAAGAACTGTCTTAGGGTTTCTACTCTTATGAAGAGACACCACGACCAAAGTAACTCTTATTAAAAGAAAGCACTCAATTGGGGGACTGCTTACATTTCAATTGCTTACAGCTCATTATCATCATGGTAGGAAGCATGATGGGAGCATGGCAGCATACATGGTGCCAGAGCAGCAGATGAGAGTTACATACTGATCCATTGGCAGCAAGCAGAGAAAGACACGCTGGACCATGGTGGGGGAGGGGGTGTTTGAGGTTTCCTCCATCAACACCATACTTACTCCACAACTCCTAATCCTTCTTCTAATCCTTTCAAACAGTTATACTCCCTGGTGATAAAGCATTCAAACATATAAGCCTATGGGGGCATTTTTACTCAACTCACCAGAGGAACCTTTTAGGCTCTTGAACTGACCAAATGATTTACCATCTCATGATGATCAGGTAGTTAGCCTTGATCATAGCAATCACAGTGCTTACTATTCTCAGGACTGAAACCACCAGGCAGCCCTTGGTCCCTCAAAGTTAAATTAGCGAGAAATGTGTATTGAAACAATAGGAAGCTTCCCTTGATTATTCCCATTGCAGGTCAGTTAGCACTTCACACAAACTACCTCAAGAGACTGATGATGACTTCATCTCACGTCCTGAATGCTGACAGGGCTTCTCACAAACTGCCCAACTTCAACTTCCTGATCCACTGCAGTTACCTCAACTGTCAAGGTCAATGCTCAGAAGGAAGTTTATATGTAAACTTACTTGAAAAGTAACAGAAAATTACAGGTGCTATAGGAAAGCATAGAGAAGTTTGTTAAAATAAGCTCCTAAGTCAGAAGCTCCCAGAATTTTTTTAAGGGCTATAGGTCATCAGAAAAATACAAAGATAAAATATTAATGAAGACATGAAAACAGGCATTGGACAGGTTAAGAAGTCAATTTCAAAGTGAAAAGAGACGCCGAATTTTTACTGCTTTGCTCCACTATTACCATGGCACACTTAACCTTGTTTGCTTATTATAAAATCCTCCATTGTGCTACAAGGAGACACTCTGAGCTGACACTGGAAAGGCAGCATCTGAAGTGAATTCCAAGTGACATGCTGCTCATTAACCATCATTTTGAAACATTCATGTTTCAGCATAAAGTCTTTTATCTTGCAGCTTAAATTTTGAAGTAAATGCGGCAGCCCAGCAATCTCCCTGAAAATGCATTTTCCATCCCACATTGTGGCAAACCTGACATACTTGCCAATTTATGCTAAAAGGTCACAGTATAAACAGAGTTCTGCTGCATCTAGGAAAAAAAAACTTATTTAGCATAAAACAATGCCATTTGTATACTAGCCACACAACATGAAAAATATAATTCATCAAGAAAAGTGTAAACATTACTATCACTGTTGAAACTTTGACAGATCTAACAAGCTATTTTAAAGTTTTTTATCTCTAAAGTAAATTCTAAATTTTAGTAGTCAACATAACTACCTAAAGAGAAAAAATAAATATTAATTTTTTTCACTTTATAAACACCTTTGTTAAATTATTAAAATAAGATGGAAATCAGGCTAGGTATTCCAAACCATTGACAACTTCCATTTTTCCCTGGGCATGTGATGAGAACAAGCTGACCTGGCTGAGCTTCAGTTCTTATCTTTACTGTATCTGCTGCCTGGGACTATGTCACTGTTCTGCTTTGACTGAGAGACGACCCCACAGCTCATGTTTGCACATCTGGTCCCCAGATGGTGGTGCCCTTTGGGGAGACTGTAGAACCTTTAGGGAGTGGAGCCTGGTTGGAGGAAGTGGCTCACCAGGAGCAGGCCTTGGGGCTTTATGGCCCCATTCTCCCTCTTCGTGGGCACAGATGTAATACGCCTCCTGCTTCTGATTCCATGTCTTCCCTGCCTGCTACCATGTATTGTCCACTGAGATGGACTGAAGCCTTCTGTGGGCCCAAAAGACCCTTTCCTCCTTTAAGTTTCATTTATTAACTTATTTCATCACACCAAGGGAAAGTAATTCAATCACAATAAAAACTACCTAAAAGAAAGGAACTTCCATTTGCATAAAGAGTAACTACATTCAAATCTTAGCCAAAAGATGGAACAGTGATTTAAAAAAACTAATTTACGAGAAAGTAAATTCTAAATGAGACCACCACTGATGGTCATTAGCTAAAGCTCCCATGAAATGCAATAATATTCAAATTTTCCACAAGCTGAAGGTAAATAGAATTAATTTTTAAACATTACCCAAAAAATGTAAAGTATCTGTGTGCCTGTGATGCAGATGTGGCTGGTGTGTACACATGCGTGTACATGCATGTGGACCCACAGGTCAACATGTGCATGCATGCACGTGGGTCCACAGGTTGACATTGCATGCATACATGTGGATGCACAGGTTGACTTCACATCTCTTCCTTAATGACTTGCCTACTAATTTGGTAACAAGGTTTCTCAGTGAACCTAGAGCTAGGCTCTCTGGCCACTGATGCCCCAGAATCTGCCAGTCCCCACAGCACGAGCACTGTGATTGTAGTCCTGGGGATCTGAACTCAGGTACTGGCTGCACAGCAAGCACTGTATCAACAAAGCCTTCACCCCAGCCCAAATGTAAAGCTTTTATAAGAAATACTTTTTGAATTTAGTATCTGCTATTGCCTATATAAATTCAACAAGAAAACTAGAGTTCTGTAAGTTCAAGTTGTATGTTTGATGAAATATCATAGCTCAGATAACAATGCCAGATATATTTTGAAGACGGTATGAGTCATGATCCAGTCTTGCTGATAGGAACCTCTTGTAAATTAAGACTGGCATCTCTGCATCTTTCATCTGCCTCTTACATCTTGTATGTACTCTAAATGATTATTTTGAAGCCAGAGATCCAAGAGCACAGACTTTCATTTTCAGCAGATAAATTCTATCAGCATCACACCTGCAAAGAGACAGCTCTCTAAATAGAGAAAATGGAAATGTAAAAGACAGCACTTCAGAACTACAGGAAAATGAAATCTTGAGTGGCAAGGGCTCTGCCCATCAGTACTCAGGCTTCTCCTCTGGCAATAATGAAGTCAGAGTATATAAGAAAGGCTAGGACATAGAGGAGGAGAGACAGAATGGAAATACCTATTCTTTAACAGTCTGTCTAAGATGTGACAGTCAAAATATTAACAACAACCATTCTTATAAAAAAAAAAGTCACAGCAACAACAAAAACAGATGCCACAAACGATCAGATTCACTAGTACCTGCTTACTACTTATACAATAATGCTTAATGAACACTAAAATTGTAACACAAAACATTCACCCAAGTTTTCCACACTAGAGAGCTGTCAGTACATTAAAACAAAAGAATCTAAACATCAGTGAAGTTATCCAAACTGGCAACCATAACAAGGTGACGAAAATCTCAAGACAAAGCCAGGGCTGTGCCCCTGGTTCCAGACTCCCTGACTGACTTTCCAAACGCACAATGAAATGTGGACACCCTGCAGTTTGTCTCCCTGCTCCAGACGTCACCACAGTCCTTTACCTCCTGACAGAAGGTTTGTTCCTTCTCCACAGCTTCCCCCAAAATCACAAGAACACAATGGCCTCTGCTCTATCTTCTCCATCTCCTCTACAGCACTTAATATGCCTGACTAGTGGCTACTTTTTTAATCTTCTCAAAGACTATACCCTGAGTTCACTTCATACTTCTAGCACATTGCTTTTCCAATTTCTTCAGGATGTACTTCCTCCATCTACTACTTAGGAATGTCCCCCAGATGTATGTCCTCAACTCCTTTCACCCCATTTTATGTCCAACCCAATATCATCACATCATTGAACAACACCCTCTTCTATCCACAGCTTCTTTTCTGAACATTAGGGTTGACTTCCAGCTACATGTCAGATGTCATCACAGGTGTCTATTTGTGTGGCACTGTAAGCAAACATGTCCAAACCTAAAGTTGTGGCTCTTTGACTTCCAATGTGCAAAGAGACCTGTTATCACCAAACTTTCTCTTCCAATTTACTTCAAAGTACAATCTAGCACTGAGTGCCCATGCCTAAGGTCTACAGGGCTTCACCTCTACAGATTCAGTCTAAGCAAAGATACAAAAGATGACCATGTCTGGGAAGGAAGGGACAAACCTCTCTCTCATGGAGATAGCAAAACCAAATTATGGGAAGGGTTTCAAACCAAAGTTCTTCTTTATAGAGCATGGGTCATGGGAGTGACTATGAAACAGTTGATGAAATTAATAAGAACATAAGATCACAGGAGATACAACCAACTCTAAATTTAGTCTTTAATCACCTTTTTTCTCTTAAATTTGGAGTTGGGCATCTTTAAATTAAAAAAAAATACTTTGACTAATGCAAACTTTCTCTCCTTGGGCTACCTCCTTAAAATTTCTTCTCATTTTCATGGTCCCCTATCTAGCTATTGCCCACTGAATCCTACTGCCAAGGCACTGGTATCCACTCACGTTGAAGACTTATTTATATACCTCCTAGTCTCCTTTGTCTGGAGAAGTTTTTCCTATGAAGTATTCATGCTACACTACAATCACCTGAGGTGGAAGATCCCAGCCCAGTTATCACAGCCAGGCCTTGGGTTGGCCCACCCTAGACTCTACCCCATATAGGACCTGCTGGAGCTCGTGAGAGGACTGGTCCTGTGGAACAATACCTGCAGATCTCCAAGACTAGGGTAACCACAGGATATGACAGAGGAGTTTTGGTGAGAATACAGTGAAGATGGTGTACCGGAACATTTGCAAGTAAAGCCGATAGAACAAAAGGCTATACTGTATGACACTCAGAGGCCCCCAGTGCCACCAGGACAAATGAAGAGGTGTTGGAAAGGTAGGAAAGAAGGAGAAACAAAGAGCTTTCTTGTTTTTTCTTTTGGTTTTGTTTGTTTGTTTGCTAGCTTGCTTACTGTGTTTTGTTGTCTTTGGTGGGGGGGTGCTGCAGAGGGGAGGGGAGGATATGGAGAAACCAGGAGGTGAGCAGATTTGGGGTGCATAATGTGAAACTCTCAAATAATGAACTTAAAGTTATACTTTAAAAAAGAAAAGAAAACAGAAAATAGCTCTCGCCATACAGAATTTTCTTTAGAAAAAATTCTCTTTGGGCAGTGATGCCGTATGCATTTAAAAAAATCTCTTATATATGATCGATGTTTTATGTTACAAATTCATACAAAATACTTCTTCCTCGATTTCTTATTTTAGATGCAATGAATAGGCACTATTTTATAATATTACTTTATAATATACAATGCTGTACAATAAACACTGAGAACACCAAGTTGGGAAAGGAACAATATATTTCTTTGTATCTATGTTCTCAACCATTCTAGGCACATTCACCTTCAAATTTATATTGTCTGTGATCATCCTTTGCAGATATGAAAAATGGCTTCCTAACAATCTCTACTCTGCTAATATTCCTTCTCTGAGCTGAAGCCCAAGTGCATCTCAGTCCTTGCCACAGCAGATCTCCCTGACAGTCACTCACATCCTGGAGAGCACTCTTCACTTTCCCAAAGTCTTCCAAACTCTGGTCACATCTTCCATGATCCTCATTAGCACATTTACAGCTGGTACCTTTGCTCTTACACTAATTTCTAACTACCTTTATAGCACTTAGACTCTAAGACAACATCCATAGCCTTCAATGTAGCATGATTAATAAAAACCCAGAGACAGATATTGGGGTTCAAATTGAAGGTTAGAAAAGCAAAACAGCCAGTCACTGTATGGGTCAACATGCTACAAGAAGGCCAGTGAGCCAGATACAGGTAAAACAGGAGCTTGTCACAATCAACCTAAGATAGAGGCCTTGCATGCAGAGGCAAGTGTTCTTGATGACAGGTAAGATGTGAATTTGCGTTTCTGTAACCTAAGACAGGCCTGGTCTAATTATATAGAAAGGGGGGAGCTGTAGGGAGCTGTAGACCCTCAGACCCTGAACTTTCTATGACCTTTTGCTTGCTGTAGGTAAACAACTTGTTTTTCTGTACTTGAGCTGCTCTGAGCACAGGACCCTCATGAGTTCCTGCAAGCAAGGAAGTGGTTTCTAGTGGGGTAGGGTTGAAGGGGAGGGGAGATGCAGGAAGGAGAGCAGAGAAAAATATAGAGCTCAATAAAAATCAATAAAAAAAATTTAAGAAAAGAAAAAAAAGAAAAGAAAAGGTAGCTCCAGAAAGCATCAAGTGCATTAAACTACTTAAACCTGGACTGAGAGAAGATTCGGTTGGTAAAACTTTGTTGTGTAAGCATAAGGACTGCAGTTTAGAGTGCCACCACTCCAAGACCTACATAAAAGCCAGGAGGGCAGCATGCACCTGTAATCCTAGCCCTGGAAAAAGCAGAAAGAAAAAAAGAGAGACTCCTGGGGCTTGTTGGCCAGCAAGTTTAGTCAAATTGGTAACCTCTGGGTTCCGTGAAAGATCCTGTCTCAGAGATGAGGTAGATAGTCATTGAAAAAGACACCTGACATCAACCTCTGGATTCCATACGTATGCACTCACCTGCACATACACAAACAAAAAGCAACAAAAAAGACTTTCTGAATCAATAATCTCTCAATTTACATGAACATACAAAAATAAAGACCAAGGTTTAGATAAGAAGTTCATATAACACTGCATGTGACTACAAAAATGCTAGAAATGATGACATTCAGTGTCATTGAGATGGATAAGTAAGTTACTAAAATATACGTGATAGGGCTAGCCATGACTCAATGGTAAAGAGCTCTGGCTGTTTTGCTGGGAGCCCAGGTTTGGTTATAACTCCAGTCACAGGGACTCAAGAGCCTCTTCTGGAACATGGTGCATGTACAACATGCAGACCATAGACATAACATAAACAATTTCATAATATCTCAGTGATAGATAATATAGTCATTTAATGCTATTAAGTTGGGTGGAGTTATTCATGCCTGCGATACCCACACTTAGGATGCTAAGGCAAGAAGATAAGTTGAGAACAGCCTGTACTACATAGTAACAACCTATCTCAGAAAAAGAAAGAAAGTGAGGGGGAGACAGGGAGGAAGGGAGGGAAGGAGAAAGGAAGGAAGAGGGGAAGAGGAGGGAGGAAAGGAGGAAGGAAGAGAAATACTGTGATATTTTAAGAAAATATTTTGAAAGAAATTAATGAGTTCTAAATGTTACATACCATACTATCAAAATATAAACTATATAATTCTATCTTCACATATTCTGATACTTCACAAAATTTTTACAGGATGGCTTACAAACTTAAAATTAGTATAATACATTTTAATCTGTTTTCCAAAAAAAGACCTCAATATTAAAAATATTCATTTAATTATAAAGTACTAAGTCAAAGTATAGCACATTGGTTAAGATCTATTTTATGGAGGAAAGGGGGGAAATTAACAACTTAAATAATTCCATCCTTAAAATGATTAAGTTGTGTGATTCTTTTTACTGTAATGTCACATAAAATGAATAGAAAAGAAACTCCAAATCATTTCATGAGGCCAGAACTAACTGGGTATTGAAACCAGATGAATGTTATAGTACAACTCTAGACCAGCATCCTTTGTGGGAAATAAATAAAACATTTAGCAACAAATTTGATATGGTAAATTTATGCCATGAATGAAAAATTGGTTTAATGTTTTAAATCAGTCTAATCAGACACATTAATAAATGAATATTTTGTTTAAACACATAGTCATCTCAATAAATAAACAAATATACCAGACAAAATTCAATATACATTCATAACCATTAACCCTAATACCCAGGAAACTCAGAAAACTAGAAATAGGGAGCAGGTTTTTTTTAATTCTGATAAAAGATGTTCGAAAAACATATAACTATTGCCATTCTTAATACTGAAAGACAAATATGTCCCACTCCTACCACTAAGATTAGGAACAGTCAAACCCACAAGCCTAGTTCCTGATCCATAGTCCACAAATTCTCTTTGTACGTGACCCCCTTACCACCCCTCATCAAACAACCCTCTCTTTACAATGGAGACGGAGCCCAGCCCCAACAATTACATCTGCATCACAGCTCCTGCATCTGAGCTCAAGGAACATCATAGGAGAGGGAGCAGGGAGACTGTAGGAGAGAACAGCAGGAGGTTGCCTGTGAAACAGTCTCTCCTGGAAATGGCCATGTAAACAAAGGCCCTATCAATGGACATGCTAACATGAGAGAGGGAAGATGCTGTGGGGTCCACCCACACACAGAACTACAACTCTTAGAAGGCGGAGAACTAGCCTCTCCCAGGCATGAGCCCCCCCACACACTCACTCACACTCACACGCATGCGCACGCGCACACACACACACATACACACACACACGACAATGATGATCAAAACAGAGGGGACTGTCACCTTGATGGGGAGCACGGAAGGATATCTGGGAGAGGCCAGAGGGAGGAAGAAGAAAGGGGAAAGTGATGCAATTCTTCAATTAAAAACCTATTTTTTAAAAAAAGAACTGGATAAAAGGGTTAGATACAAGACAAGAGAGCAAAACCTCACTATTTTTCAATAGCCAGATATACTGGCCAGCATTATCAGTAAAATAATAATAATGATAATACATAAAAAGCATATAGACAGGAAGAGGTAAAACTACTAATTTACATACTAAAAGGCATCTATGTATCATAAAAACAAATCTACAAAGCTATTAAAACTGAGTTTAGCATTGTTCTAAGATAATAATTTTAAATCAGTTCTACATACTAAAAGTTCACCATCAAAAACATAAATTCTTATTTAAACATTAAAGAAAGTAAAATATATAGAAAGTATATGGGGTGAGGATACTCAGGAGGGCAATACTTGCCAGACTCTAGGTTGATCTCCAGCACTCCAAAACCATCAACATAAATAAAATATGTAATATGTGATATATAATTCCCAAGCATATGCTAATGAAAGTATCATTCAGCAAGCTTGGTGATGCAGATCTCTATAAATCAGCATGGGAGGCTGACACAGGAAGACCTTGAGTTCAAGACTAGCCTGGGCTACACAGTGAGACTCTGTTTCAAAATAATAAAAACCAGGGCCAGTGAGATGGCTCAGTGGATATAAGTCCTTGCTGGCAAGCCTGACACCTGAGTTCAATCCCTGGGTTTCACATGGTGGAAGGCTAGAAGAGGTTTAGACGAACTAAGCCACATGGAAAGGATCCCTCTCCAACCTGCTGAGCTGCATGCAGGCTGTGCAGTAAACTCTGGGTGTTTATGTGTGTGTGCCTGTGCGTGTATGTGCGTCTGTGTATGTGTGCGTGTGTGTGTGTGTATGTGTGTGTGCATTGTATAGCAGTTTCCTCTGAGACTGAAACATTTCATCTCCCAAGGAAGAAACTCCTTAACACAAAAGGAAAACAACTAAGTGGCTTCAAGAAGTCCCTGAAACTGACCAAAACCAGTGGGCTCCTCCTTCCCGGAGCTAGCATTAAAGACCACTGAGAGTCACTACTGGACAAGACAAGCTACAGAGAAGACTGAGAGCCAACCAGCTGCCTGGAAGGCCCAGGAACCAGTGGAGCTTCCGGGAAGAGGATTAGACAAACTAAGCCACATGGAAAGGACCCTCTCCAACCTGCTGAGCTGCATGCAGGTTGTGCAGTAAACCCTGGGTGTCCAGCTTTCGTGAGCTGTCACTCATGCTGTGGTGGGCTTTGGTGATGCAGCTGCCTTTGAGTCTTTTCTGCTTCGGTTAAGTAACCCTTCTCCCATATTCTTGTACACAACTCCTATAAAACTCCAATAAAAACTCTAATAAAGCCTGGTTCACCAAATCAGACTTGGTGGTATCCATACTTCCCACAGACTCCTTCCTTACCCATGAGTAAGTAGAATGTGTGTTACATCTCCACAGTAAAGTCTATCACACAACAATAGATACACAATCATATTGAAATGCAAACAAGTGATATGACAGGGAAGCAAAAAATGGGGAGGGTGCTAACTGGGAATGGAGGCAGGAGATCAATACAGAAGGGAGGAAAAGCAAATGACATGGCTGTTTGATAAAGCCTGAAGAAATCCTATTATTTTATATTTATCTAAAAATTAAACATAATACAGATAAGTTTCTATTTTAAAATACAAAAGAGGGGCTAAAGAGAAGGCTCGGTGGTTAAGGACACTTTCTGTCCTTGCAGAGGACCTGAGGTCAGTTCCTGGCACCCAGATGGCTGCTCAGAACCACCTGTAACCCCAGTCCCAGATCACCCTCTTCTGGCCCCCTCGGTCACTAGGCACAAACAGGGCACATAAACACATGTGCAATCAAAATTCCCATACATGCAAAACTTTTAATCACTAAAAATAAAACACAGACAAAAAAAAAACTCTGACCCTGTGAATTTTAGTGAAAGTCAAGCTGTGTATCACACAGTTCCTCAGTCCTCTCCTGGAGAGCTTTAGAATCAACTAGATACAACTCTCTTTTCTGGTTTGATTTTTTCACTTGAATTTACAAATTACTCAAGTACATTAGAGGAAACATTTTCTGTACCACTCCCCGGCTTCTAAAGTACAAGCTGCCAGCCTGACCTCACAGGGCTCTTTAAGTAAGGTAAAAA
>LOEQ01001688.1:225462-241614 GCA_001685075.1 Bramus lutescens | reverse complement strand
AAAAGCTTCTAAGGGACTGTATTTCTAAGACACAAATTTTCAATGTGTGTAAATCAGAAGAGAGATTTTGTACTCCCTGAAAAAGTTCCACGTGTGTACGTGCAATTAAATAGACAAGCAGTGAAGCTGATCAAACAGAATTCGAAACTTGAGCTGAAGAACGGAGCAGGCATGAAGACTGGTGGTGAGGCTCAGCCAGCCCCAAGTACGGACAAGAGAAAGAACTAACGGGAAAACAGCAGCAGTTTGATCCTCCACTCCCTGCCCTCCAAGAGACAAGGTGAAGGCACCACCTGTATCTCAGAAAGAGCCAAACTCAAACCAAAGCTGACATCTTTGAAGCCCTCTGCGCAATTAAGACCCAGACAAAGTTCGTCGCTGTGTCATATTTGCGGTCTCTTTACTTAATACACACTCTTCTCTCACTGACTACGCTCGCAGCTGTTCACAGGGCTCCCCTGCTGCTGTGTCCTGGAAGCCCAGGCACACTGTCTCCCCAGCAGGGGTTTGGCCTCACACAGTGAATACTTCAGAAAAGTTACTGACTTGACATAAAATAAATATCCTTTGGCTAGGGGCTAGGGAGAAAAGTAAGCAGCATAGTGATTTCCTTGTATGCACAAGACCTTAGATTCAAAAACATAAAATTATAGTTACAAAAAATTATTGGTCAGTTATAAAAGAAGACCAAACACTCCTTTTCAATATTCTTTCTCTGGCACAGATTAAGCAACCAAAGTGAAGAAGGACATGTGGGTGACTTAACCTACTATATGGCCAATCCTACTTCTATCTTATGAAGTTGATTTAATTAATACAGTTCTTTTATATTAATTCTAATGTGCCATGTGTGCTAGGTTTTATTTCCTCCTCTCTAGCTCTTCTTACTCTCATTAATGATGAATCAGAAAACTGAAACTCAAAGTCATACAGGTACATAATTATTACTTTTTGATGCCCAGTCTCTGTTTTAAAATTACACCCTCAACACTTAATCAATCCTGTAACACTTTTCATATTACACCTCCCCCTGTGCAAAAGATTTTAAATTGAAACTCCAACAGGTGATACATCTTTCTTTGTAGTGGCTGAATACATTTCTGTTCTATGAGAGCAGAACTGTCGAAGAACTGGATTTGCAAGTACCCCCTCCCAAAACTATCAGTAATCGGCTGTTTCCTAGCAACTGAATCAGCTGACACTTTCTCATCACAAGTAGGCAACAGGAATAAAATCGGTGATTCACATACGCATTAGTCGGCACAGTTAAGAGAAACAAGGCAGAGTGTGGAAAACTATTCATTACTCACTAAGATTCTGCTCTGAAGCTTTCAAATGGGTAATTATAATTCTTAATAGGACACATAACCTCAGAAACAGGAGCTCTTACAAAGGAGTGTGGAACTTCTGACTTCGACAGGAGTAAGGGAGAAAGAGAAAAGCACAAAGTGAACAAAAAAGTAGGGTTTCTGAAGTCAGAAATAGCTGTCCCTGGGAGCTCAGCAATGCTCTACACATGGCATCTGGTGCATATTAGCAGGTGCTTTGTTCTCATTTTGTACACAGCTGAACTGTAGCCACCCTGATTTCATTTCTTTTAACAACAAAAAATCGCATCCAAACATACAGTTCTCATAGGCAACTCATCAGATCTAGGTAGCTAATCTTCCTAAGACATGGCATTGGCCTTTAGAGATAATTAAGTTAACTCCAGCATAATCTTTACCCTACAGTCACTGAAGTATTTAAAATGTTCATGGAAACACTGCTTGAGAGTGATCCCAGAAAGCAATACAGGGGAGAGGTTTGGTTGAGCCTAGGAAAGGCACCAGACTATTGAAAAGGCATTGAGCTCAATATGCTACATTAGACCTGTGGCAAAAGACTTGTGTCCTTCACTGACAGACTCCATGAGTCTGGAAGCTATTCAATATTTCTGCAATTAAACATACATAGACAAAATAGAAAGCTCCTTATATAAGAAAACATCGAGGAGTGAATATGAAAAAATACACTGTATACATGGATGACATTCTCAAAGAATTTATAAAAGCATTACAATTTTTAAGACGGCATTGTGGTATGTGGGGAGGACGGGACTGGCCCTGCCTCTCGTGTAGCCAGAGCAGGGAGAGCTGGCCCTGGGGGCTCAGGTGCAAGAATAGCTGGCCCTGCTCCTCACCGGGCCAAAGGGGGAGCCAGCTATATTGGTTTGGACCTGGGAAAGCTAACATGCTGACCAACTCAACTACCACCCAGGCACAGATTCAGGGCTTTGAGTGGGCTCACCCCATCATCTTCCCCATCTAGGAGATGTTGAAGCACATGAAGGGGTCCTGTGGATCCAAAGCGGCAGCATCCCCCATGACTCAGGGTAACAGCAGGATATCTGAGAGTCTCCGTGAGGGTCTAGTATTGACCTTGTAGTTGAAGACAATGATTTGCTGGCATTTGGAAAACAATTAGGTCATAATGAAAGACTTCATGAACCGCTATATAAAAAGACACAAGAGCATGTCCTTTCTCTCTCCCTACACACACCATGTGAGAAGACAACAAGATAATCACCACACACCAATCCAGAAGCAGGCCCTCACCAGACACCTCCAGAACAGACAAACGTGCTTACGTTCGTCCCACGCGCTACAGGATAACCGGTTATAGTAGACGGATCTGAGACCGTCTCTATTAAGCAGCTGTATTCTAACATCTGAAGAAAAAGACCAAGACCGTACACAGATGATACCATACAACTCTAAAACCTTCTCACACTCACAATACCAGATATCCATGCTAATAACATTTTCTGTAAACCAAAGAAGGCCAGAAAGGAGTGAATCATCAAAGTTCTCCCTATCAATTTCCATGACAAAATAAAAACTGTGTAAAGCACTGTAGAAAGAAATCAATATAAAAAGTAAAACTTCCTAAAATACTATTTTTCACAGAGGTCTACCCCTTTAAATGAACATCTCATGTGCAAAGCACGCTGGGATTTTAAAGAACTTTAATACGCATTTACTGGTTTTCCAATGAGTGAACTTAATGAATCAGAAACCTAGAAATATTTTGCTAATTTTTTTAGTTATTATTCAATGATGTCAGCATATTGACTAGTTAATGTATAGAGATATGTACAATATGTATATATAATACATGTATACATACATACTCCAAACCAAATTTATCACTGCCCGATACATAAGTTCAACACACCCAACACCAAAATCTTTTCTCCCCCAAATACTTCTGTTGCACATCCCTGCTGTAAACACCTTCCCAACAATAACACCAGCGTTCTCCAGTAATGATTCCAAAGAAGGCATATGCAAGATGACCTACTAAAATGGCAAAAGAAATGACTACCATCTACTGCTATTCTTCTCATACCCATTTTTAATTCCCATCTTATAATGGCTTCCACTGTACACTAGTGAATATGGTAGTTTAGTTGAAGGTAATAATCGAAAACATTTGGTATGAGTTCATCCTTTGATAGAATTCAGCAGTGAATCCACCTTGTCTTGGGCTTTTCTTCGAGTGGACTCTTTGTTAAAAGTTTCAATTTCACTGCTTAGTGGAGTCTTCGTTAAGTTTCAATTTCACTGCTTAACTTCTTTATACCTTCAGGGATTAATTTTGGCAGACAATATGCTTTCAAACATTCTTCTATTCTGGATTATCCAGTTTTTCAGATTATTAATTTCATAGTAATTTCTAATGACATTCTGAAATCCATTCAGGTCAGCAGTAACGGCACCCTTTTGATCTCGAATCTGATCAATTTGCGTCTCCCCTTCTTCCTTTGTCAATTAGCTAAGGGCCTGTCTGTCTTATTAACACTTTCTTTGGCTGACTTTGTGTAGCTTTCTTTTACTCCGTTTCTTCTCTAATCATTATTATTTCTTGGCAACCACTGTGCGTAGGGCCATCTGCTTGTTTCTGGAGAGTCTTGCGGTGCACTGTTGGGTTATTTATTTGGTATTTCTCAAATCTTTTTAACATGAAAACTTATTGCTATAAACTTCTTTCTTAGGACTGCCTTGGCTGCATCCAGGTTCTAACAGGATGTATTTTCATTATCATTTGTCTCTGGGAATTTTTTTAATTTCCTCTCTCATTCCTTGGATTCATTCAAAGGTTTGCTGTTTAGTCTCCAAGAATTTTATGGTTTCTGTTGTTTCTCTTAATGTTAATTTCTAGTCATAGTGCTTGATGGTCTAATAGAAGACATAGACTATCTCAATTTTTTGTATTTTTGAGATTTGATTTGTACCTTATGATGAGATAAATTTTAGAGAAGGTTCCATGTGTTGCTAAGAAAAATATAATGTAGTGATATTTCATCTGTATTTTAATAAAGCTTGCCTGAAGATCAGAGAGTAAAACAGCTATACTGACCAGCCATACAAATCAGGTAGTGGTGGTACACACCTTTAATCCCAATAGCCACACTAGTTGGCCGGGCAGTAGTGGTGCAAACCTTTAATCCCAGCCCTAGAGAGGAATATAAAATGGGAAGAAGCAGGTTTCAGGCTCAATCTCATTCTGAGGATTCCTAGAGGCTAGACTGCCATTTTCAAACTGAGGTAGAGGTAAGAGCCAGTGCAGTGGCTAACTGCTTTGCCTTTCTGGTCTTCAGGTTGAATTCCAATACTGTCTCTAGGTTTTTATTAATCATGCTACATTTGGTGCCCAATGTTTGTGGTAAGAATTTAGGAAAAGGAACTCAATAATCTACCTTTTTTCTTATGATATCTATATCCTCCCTTTTTCTTTTCAGAGTAGAATCAAGAATCTACCCTTTTATCCTATTATATCTATAATGTATATTCCTCATCTGTTGGGTGGAATACTCTGTTAAGTCCAATTCATTCATAGTATATTTTAGCTCTGAAATTTCTTTGTTTTTAATTTGGAAGACCTATCTAAACTTGAGAGTGGAGTATTCAAGTTCCCATCACTATTGTGTCAGGACCTATGTGGTCTTTTGTATCTTTTTGTGTTTGTTTTATAATATTAGGGACTCCAATAATTTATGTATAAATGTTTGCAATTGTTCTATATTCTTGATTCTTTTAATATGCATTATCCCTTTTAGTTCTTCTAATTAGTTATAGTTTGAGGCTTACTTTGTCTATGTAAGACTAGATGTGCCACCCTATTTACAGTTTCTGTTTGCTAAGTAGCTTGTTTCCCTCCTTTGCTATTAAGTATTTGGGTGCCTTTTCTGGCTACATGCTTTTCTTGGAGACAGCACATAGTCGGGCCTTGTCTTGTCATCCAGCTCTGAGTTTGCATCTTTCTACAGTGGCTTGAAGCCACTTACATTTAAGGTTATTACTGTGCTAGCTAGTTGCATGTCAGTTTGACACAAAATAGAATCACTTTTGAAAAGAAAATCTCGATTAAGAAAATGTCCCACCAGTCTAGCCTGTGAACAAGTCTGTGGTGCATTTTGTTGACAAATGATTGATGTGGGAGGGCTCAGTTCGCTAAGAGTGGTGCTACCCCTAGACAGGTGGTCCTGGGTGCTATAGGAAGGTCAGCTCAGCAAGCCAAATAGTAAGCCAGCAAGTAGCATTCCCCGTGGTTTGTTTCAGTTCCTGTGTACAGGTTCCTTCCTGGAGTTCCTGCCCTAATATCCTTCAAAGGTGGACTGTTATATGGAATTATAAGCAAAATAAACTCCTTCCTCTTCAAGTTGCTTATTGTCATGGTATTTTTTCACAGTAACTGAGACCTTAAAACAGAAACTGGTACAAGGAGTTGGGTGTTGCTGTGATAGCCTGACCATGCTTGGGTTGAGGAGGACTGTGGGAGGAGTCTGGAACCTAGGACTGGTAAAGCCATAGAGCGCTCAGAGTTGTGCTGTGGATGGTGAAGCTGGAGAAGTTCCAGCGCCAAGCCCTCTGGAATATAGATGATCATGAGCCATGGAGTCTGAAACTGGGCTGTGCATTGTTCGGCTCTGGTTTTGCTTTGATTTGAATGAAACTAACTGTGCTCTGGTTCTTCCCACTTGGAGGAACAAAGTGTGGAAGTATTTATATATNACAGGATACCACAGTTTGAAATTTTATATAATTGGAACTGTACAGGGACTTTGACCATTTTAAAGAGTGTGTATATTTTAGAGAGACTTTGGATTCCTTAGAGAAACTTTGAAAAAGATTTTGGATGTTTTAAAGAAACTGAATTGTGCAGGCTAGTTCTATATCAACAATACAAACTAGTCATTTTGGAGATGGGAACCTCAACTGAGAAAATGCTCCATTAGATTGGCCTGTAAGTCTATGGTGTAGTTTCTTGATTGATGATTGATATGAGAGGCACAAATTCACTATGGGTGGCACTACCCCTGGATGGTCGTCCTGGGTTCTGTAAGAAAGCAGGCTGAGCAAGACATGTAAGCAAGTCAGTACACAGCACTCCTCCATGGCCTCTGTTTCAGTTCCTGCCTCCAGGTTCCTGCCTGCAGTTCCTGCCCTGACTCCCTTCAGTGATGAGCTGTGATGCAGACAGAGTGTAAGCAAAATAAACCCTTTCCTCACAAAGTTGCTTTTAATCATGATGTTTTATCACAGCAATAAAACTCTGATTAAAACAAGTGACGTTCTATTTTGCTGGGTTTTCTTATTTCTTTTCCTGTTCCCATATTAGTTTTAAGGGTTTGCTGAGTTGCTATGTCTGATATACCATTTCCCCAAATCTAGTTTATCTGTAGCTACACTATCTTCCTCCCTATAAACATTCTACTAAGATCTTTCTGCAGTGCTGGCATGGTTGTCACAAATTCCTTTTATTTGTGTTTGCCTTGAAATTCTTTATTTCTCCATCAATTTTGAAAGATAGCTTTGCAGTATGTAACATTTTTGATTCACAGGTGTTTACTTTCAGAGCCGGAAGCAACTCATTCATTCTGTCTTTTACACTTGCAGATGAAAAGCCTGGGGCAATTCTGATATTTCTGCCTTTGAATATAAGTTGGTGTTTTTCTCCTACTTAGAGGATTATTTCTTTACTTTGTAATTTTGACACCCTGACTACAATATGTCATGGAAGGTTTCTTCTCTGGGCATGTCTACTTGGATCTCTAAGCACCATGTGCTTGAAAGCCTGTTTCCATCCAGTTCTGAGGTCTTCTCCTGTAGTTTCCCCAGTCTGTCCATTCCGCTCAGTTTTACCTCCACTCCTTCTTCTACACCATCAGTACGAGCTTGGCCTTTTGAATGTGCTCCAGACTCCTTGGAAATATTATCCATTTTTAGGAATCATGCCTTATTTTTTTCCTTATATATGTCCTGACTCTGTTCTCCATGTAATGGTCTATCCTGGCCCTTTAAGAGACAAGCCCCACCCACTCCCTCCCTTTCCCTCCCCTGTGGCTACAGTTTTCTCTCCTGTCTCCCCACCCCACTTCCCCTTCCTTCCATAACCCACTAAATAAATACTCACTCTGAATGGTGTGCCTACCCATCTGGGCTGTCTCTTGTAGTTTTTATCTAAGTATCTCCTTCTATGTTTCAAACTCCTTGCTAAATAGACCCTCCATATTTTGAACTTTCAACTCCAATTCATTAACTGTTCTGTTCATTTGGGAAACTACCCTGTCAAGGTCATGGATAAATTTCCCTAACTTATGCATCTTTCTTCTAAGTGACAGTTAATTCTTTTGAACAATAAGACTTTAAATTCTTTCTCAGACACTTCAGCTTCTGTAATCTTGCACATTCTTTGTATTGCAGGTTTGAGACTGAGGTGCAAGTAGGACTGCTCACCCCTGAACTGTTGGGGAAGGCCTTTCACATGTCTCTCTGAGTTATTGGTATTTGGTGTGTGACAATATAACTGTAGTCTTCACACGGAACTACCCCGATGTGTCCCAAATTTCTACTTTTTATAATAATACCAGTTATATTGGATTAAGGCCCCCTGCTCTACTGTGTCTGCAGTGGCCCCATTTCCAAATATATTCACATTGTGAGGGAGTGCCAGTTACAGCTTCAACACATCAAAATCTGGGGGGCATTATCCAAGCTGTATTGTATACTTAGCCAATTATCATGGCCAAAAGAATTGCCAAGCCTAAAGCTGTGATTCTGACACTTTGTTTGGTGGATCATGGGATCAAGACACTCTGCATGTTCCCAAATTGTGATATCCTCAACAGAAATGCAAGATCAATCTTAAGAGAAAGCAGAGGCAAGGAACTGCGGAGGCAAGCCAAGAAACCCTACTAGTGTTTCAGAGCTAATTCTGGCTAGTGTTTTACAAAGCTTAAATACATTTTACAGTCTTTTACCCATTCATTTCATAAATTTGTGGGGAGCACTTGCTGGACATTTGTCTTTCACACAGTTCAAAGTGTTAGGTATGTATTTGCTGTTTATCTTCCTGATGATACAATGTGGAAAGAAGACCGTACGGCAGATTTTCACAAGATTTTACTTTTTCTCCCTATTCTCTGAGTAGAAAACAGAGGAATCAGAATACACAGGAGTAATGACAGAATTCTGTGTGTTCCTAAGTTTGCAACCAGTGCCTGTTCAGCAGATTGCACTAACCTTGTGTCTTGGAAGCAGATGCAGCCCTTCCTCAACAGTTCAGAGAGGAACTCTCTGTAATCAAGAGACAATGACTGTTTCTTCTGAGACCCCATTCTATAGTACTTTGACAGAGCAGCCATAAGGAAGTGATACAGCTTGCGCCTTAAGCCATTTCAAGCATAATAAATACAAAGACAAAGAACAGAATTCAAGGACACAAAAAGAAGTTTGTGTGGATGGTATGCTACAAGAGAACTGATGTCTGACCCACTTCTGCTACCATGAGAGAAGCCAAACCAAGGACAAAGCATATGCACATGCGTATGGGGAAAACAACTGCAGAGAAACAGCTAGAACACTAATGAGGACACCAATGTCGCTCAGACAACTTCTGGACTTCTTGAATGTATGGACTAACACACTCCATTATTGTTTAAGATACCAGAGATTTGTTTCTGTGGCCAGCAACTGGGGAGCTGGAGTAAAATGTAGTGTGTACCACAATCTCTGAAGCAGGGAAGTATCAGGAGGCTTTCTGTTACTAGAAACAGAATTGAGGAAGGAGCCTCAACTGCCTCAAGGTTGGTAACAACATCCCCAAAGCTTTCAGAAATGCTTGGTGATGGCTCTGTGACTATGGAGAATGGGAGCATTAGTGGACAGCATTCACTGCTGTCGACTGTCCTGAAAAGAATGTACCTATTTCACACAACGAAATGCTACCCAAAACAGAGAACTGGTTGAAACAAGAACCACAGAACAAAGAGAATGCCAACCAATAAAAAATAGGTCCATAGTGGTGGAATCTCTATTCTTACTCATAAATACATTGTGGGACAGAGTAAATCACAGGGAAACAATTTAAGAGCATTAACCATAAGAAAGATTTATAATAGAGCATGGAATTAGATGAAGAAAGAATATTAACAGCTAAATACCTACTCAGAACTAAGAGTATAAGCACACACACAAGGCCCTTGGTTCCATCATTAACATAACACACACCCCCACACATACAGATTTTCATGGAAAACCAGTTAGGTGTTTCCATAAACTGACTCACCAAATAAAAATAGTAGCTATTTTAGCCTTCCCAAATAACTGAATGATGCATGCTTAAGTGACCCTAGAGAGTCAATAATAAGAATTATTCGTACCAGAAACACTACAATTTTATCTCAAAAGGAAAGTTGACCACATGCTTACATAATTGTCATTACAACTTCATGATCACCCTTCGACTCTGAAGTCCTCTTCCACATTAAGAGCAAAAAAGCATAAAAGAAACTGACCTGAATTAAAAGTCAAGTGTCATCACTCTGAAGTAAGATTTCAACAAACTAAATATACTGTCATTTATTCAACATAGCTCTTCGAATGTCACATAATTCTGGGCTTTTTACTCAGCAGTAGCTTATCACTGTTTTTAGTACTTAAATATAAACACTTTCTCCCAGGGCTGATGGCACACAGGTCAGCAGTAGATGACTCCCTAGCAAGCCAAGGCCCTAGGTTTCAACTTCCAATATCACAAAATAAGAAAACCAAAATTTGCTTCTACAATGCCCTCTACTGATAGAAATATAGCAATTCACAACAGAAATCTAGGAGTTATTTCCACCAACGGCCACATTGCTTTTAAGGACCACATATAAAGTCCATCTCCAAGCAGAAATGATTTGATGGATAACCTACAGAGACTGCTGCCATAATTAGTAGTCAGTCACCCATGTGTGCTTTTAGAAGAAGCAATAAGAAAACCATGTGTGGCAACTAACACTTTAGAAACCTAGGATTCCACAATTAACAACACAATACCACAGGCAATCAAAATGTGACTATGAAAATTAAATTAATTTACTCTGTAAAAGAGCACAAAACACAGTCACCAGGGATTTATAATGATGTCAAATAAAGACATAAAAGTGGACACTTACTGCCAGAGCCTTAGACAGCGTGGCTCTGAAGTCGTTCAGGATGATGGCCACAATGTCTTTAAGTGGCACATAAGCAAAGCCATCTTCCAAATAGACCTTTCTTCCTCTGAACAGGTCCAGAGCATCAGCAAAGGGGATCTGGGTTCAGAGGGAAACAGGGAAACAGATCAGTTTCTATTGTTACCAGGTCCTGAGACTTCAAACGTTAAGTCAAACAAAATCCATTAGTTCCAGAAGCTCCAAAAAGAAAAGAGAATAAAAAATGTATTCCTTAAAATCAAACAGTTAACATTTAGGAAGAATTAACAGTGTACAAAAAAAAATGTTTCAGAGTACATGTTTCAAAAGACAGTAACAATAATTAAAAAAGAATGTTTCCTTTCAGTTATAACCTACAAATTTCTGAAATATAAACCACAAAAATTTAAACTTCTACATCAAAGTCTTTAGACATGTTATAGTCACCTCATGACAGGTTCAGAATTTGTTGTCAAATAATGCTCTTCTAATTTTTATCTTTAAAAAATATCCAGTGCTAAAAATTAGTTGTAATTGAAGCTAATTCCCAATCTGTTTAACTAAGCTTCTGTTCCTCCACTGGAGAAGTGTATGTGAAGAGTTTCTCTCAACACCAAAAAGTTGAAATAATGACCCTTCAGTTTTGCTGTTAAATGGTATTTACTTTAAAATAAAACGAAGATTAAGTCCTATGAATTACCCCACCATTTAATAAGCATCATATGATTTTAGAAGACTGTGAAAATCATCACCCTGGAAAATATTTTTTTTTGTTCTTTTGAAAATGAAGCAATGTAAATGTTTCTAGTCTTGGGCAACACTGAAATCTGCCTAGCTGCAGTTTAGTGCATCTGATGACACCTCACACTCTGAACAGATCATGTGTCATTTAAATGCTCTTTATTTTATTATGTGTATATATTGTGTTTGTATATGGATATGAACACATGTTAGTACATTGTCCAGAGTCTAGACGGGGTGTTGGATCCCCAGAAGCTAGATTTATTGGCAACTGTGGGCTATCCAATATGATTTCTGGGAACCGAACCTGGGTCCTCTGGTAGAGCACGCCTTTTAACTAGAAAGCTTGTGACAAATGTACTGCTCTCCATGACTACAATATAGTTCTTGTCCCCAAAGAGTTCATAATTTATTTAAGAACAGGAAAAAAGACTTGTGGATTACCAAACAGCTCCACAAAGCATCATGTGTGCTATGGTTTGCAACAGGTGGTACACGAGACACAGCAGAGGCATAGGGAAGAAGGGTTAGTGCAATGCAGGCAAGAGCAGAGGATGGCATTTGGAAGCAAGCTCTAGTTCAAGCCTAGAATCTATTCTAGTCTACTACTGGCTTATGATATAGTGAGTGAAATAAATTCCTCTGGACCTCAGAGAACAAATCTGTAAACCTGTGGAAAGGAAGGAAGACAAGACCTAAATAATCCCGCTGTGGATTTTTCTGTAACATTCTAGGCCTCTAGCTTACTGTGGTAAGCACAGTGCAAACAAAAATGCCCAGGCAGAAGCAGCAGATGCTGTGACAGTCCAGCAATGGCTATGTGTGCTGTAAATCAAAGACCCAATCCTCATACACTATGCTTGAGAGGAGGTTGGATGATGGCTCGATGTGAAGAAAAAGAAAAAGGTACAGACAGCTAATGTGGAGGCAAGACTTCATTGTGCATTCAATCTTTAATCCAAGCAATTCAGGAGACTGAGCGAGGATGATCACAAATTCAAGTCCTGTCTTGGCAAGGCCAACTTGGTCAATTTGCTGAGACACTGCCTCAAAACCAAGAATACAAAACAAAAACTGAATAAAAGGGGAAGGAGGGACCTGTGTATAAAATTAAGTAAGTAGTTAAGTAAGAAAGGTGTACTTCCAAGTTTACTGTGACTGTCCATCATTTCCTAGGTCAACGATGAGTTGGCAATCATCAAGCTTTCAGTTAATTTCAGATTGCCCTCTTCCCCTTCACAACTACTTATTCCCAAGTTATCTGGCAGGCTCACATTAAGAAGGTCTCTATGCTGAGAGGACAGAAGAAACGTAGGTGACCCTGTAAAGATGCTGGACTAGGTTCAGGAAGACATCCCCATAGGAAAGCAATAGGCTCACAGTGCAGAGCCCAGATGCAACGAGACCACACAAGGCCATAAGCCTAAGCATGTGTAAGAGCCCAAGACCTGCCAAGGGAGCTGTCTTAGTCAGGGTTTCTACTCCTGAGACAACACCACGACCAAAGAGCAAGGGTTTATTTGGCTTGCACTTCCATACTGCTGTTCATCACCAAAGGAAGTCAGGACAGAAACTCAAGCAGGGCAGGAACCTAGAAGCAGGAGCTGATGCAGCAGCCATGAAGAAGTGCTGCTTACTAACTTGTTTCCCATGGCTTACTCAGCCTGCTTTCTTATAGAACCCAGGACCATCAGCCCGGGCATAGCACCATTCTCAATGGGCTAGACCCTCCCCCATTGATCACTAAGAAAATACCTTACAGCTGGAGCTCAGGGAGGCATTTTGTTTTCTCAACTGAGGTTCCTTCCTCTCTGATGACTCTAGCTTGTGCCAAATTGACATAAAATCAAGTAGTACAGGAGTTTCTAGCAAAGCCCCTTAAAGAGTATTAGAGCCAAATAGAAAATAGGGGACAGCCCCAGAGCATATGAAGGAGCCCAAGCGATGTCCCTAAGGTTTTCCTTCAACAGAATGGCCTGGGGTGCAGCCAGGACCCCAAAAGGGTGAGGAGGATGTCTGAAGGAGGATGGCCCAGCACTGAGTGTTTCCTGAGCATGATCTGTTCACACAATGAAGTGGGAGGGGCTACCCAAATGTGTAAGTTAAAAAATGCAGGTAAAGGGGGCTGGGGAGATGGCTCAGAGGTTAAGAGCACTTGCTGCTCTTCCAGACGTTCTGAATTCAATTCCCAGTAACCACCTGGTACCTCACAACCATCTATAATGAGATCTAGTACCCTCTTCTGGCATGCAGGAAGAACACTGTATACATAATAAATAAATAATTTTTAAATGCAGATAAAGCTAAACATGATGCTTTATAAATGTTTACATACCTTATAAACTGACTCCGATTCCCACTTAACCCCACTTAGGCTTGGCGAGGATGCAATGATATCCTGTTCTCGAAGAGTCCTCTCTTCATCACTTATCTAAGAGGAAACACATTTTATGAGGCTTTTAAACTAATATTCTTCAGTTCCAATAAAGCATTTTCCTACTGTAGAGAATATTCCACACTTTTATAAAAGTTAATATACTAATTATCTTGTCATTTCCAATGATTGCTAAATCATTATTAACCCTAGGGAAGGCAAAATGTGGAAGAAAATTTAACTCTAATATTTTTCAAAGTTTTTTCCTGCCAATATCTGAAGAGATAGATAAAAAGAGCAGTAACGAAGGGCCTATAGATGTAGCTCAGTTGATGAACACAGTTGAGCTGTGTTCAGTCCCTAGCAGTTGATAAACCCAGGCATGGAGACATGCTTATATGCCAGCACCCAGGGGTGGAGGCACAAGGACCAGAAACTTAAGGTCACTCTTAACTTAATGAGTTTAAGATGAGCACGGGCTACATAAAATAGTCTTTAAAAATAAATAAGAACAGAGAAGGAAAGTACAATGATCGGAGGGAAAGAACCATAAAAAAAAATGTCAGGTTAAAGCCATGACATAGAACCTGTTATCTCAGAAATGGGGAGGCTGAGAACCATGACATGAGTTCATGGCCAACCTGAGCTACAAGCTGAGATCCTAATTTTAAAATAAAAATCAAGTTACTAAAGACTAAATGTGAGCATTAACCAACCAAATCAAGAGTTACGCTCTGCTATTTATTAAAGTATCTATTAAAGTTAAAAATGTTTAGCTGATTTCTCAGAATTTTAGTCACATACAATACTTGAAACTTAAAATATTACTTTTCAAGGCACTAACATTTTTCTATCTTGTGTTGATTATATCCTCATAAAAAGACTGACAACTCTAGGTATATAAAAATTCTAAACTTCTATACAAAAAGATGGGGCTAGAGAGATGCTTCTGCAGTTAAGAGCACTGATGGATCTTCCAGAGGACCTGGATTCATGTCCTAGGACCCTCATGGTGGCTCACAGTCTTCTGTAACTCCAGTTCCAGAGGATCTGACATCCTATTCTGGCCTCACAGGCACAAATGTGGTGCACAGACATACACGCAGGCAAAACACCTATAACGCATAATTTTTTAAAAAATCTTTTAAAAGGAGAAAACGAATCTCTCCCAATTTAAAAAAAGGTACAGAAATGAAGATAAAAGTGGAACTGACATGAGTACTGAGAGAAATGTCTACGTCATATGAAATCATCACCACTCCTCTGCAGAAGCAGAAGCAGGGGTAGCACACACCTCAAACAGTAAGGCACAAGCAACCAGCATTCATGAGTAAGCAACAAAAACCAGTCTTTAAATGTATTTGTCTGTTTGCTCGTGTCTTCTTGTGTGTCCCAGGCTGGCCTCACTCAACTATTCTGTCAGCCTTTCCAGTGCTAAGATTAAGAAAACAAATGATGACAAATGGTGACAAGGACGTGGGGGACCTTACTCACTACTAGCAGGAATACAAACCATGGAGGTGCCTCAAGAAGTTAGAAATAAAACTACCATGTGATCCAGCTGTGCTGCTCCTGAGCATACTCCTGAGCATACACCTACATTGTACCACAGAGGCACATGGTCATCCATGGCCATCACTGCTCTCACAGTAATAAAAATAGGAACAGCCAAATGTCCAGCAACTGATGAACGGACAAATGGAATGTGAAATTTTAATGCAATTTTATGCAGCTATTAAAAAAAGAAATCAGCAGGGCAGTGGTGGCGCACGCCTTTAATCCCAGCACTGGGAAGGCAGAGAGAGGTAGGCGGATCTCTATGAGTTTGAGGCCAGCCTAGTCTACAAGAGCTAGTTCCAGGACAGGCTCCAAACACTATAGAGAAACCCAGTCTCAGAAAAAGAAAAAAGAAAAAGAAAAAGGAAGGAAGGAAGGAAGGAAGGAAGGAAGGAAGGAAGGAAGGAAGGAAGGAAGGAAGGAGAAACCAGACATCCTTAGTGTGAGCTCTCGCCCCCTTCACCCCCAGCCTGTTGCCCTTGCTCTATTCCTCTCATTTCCCTTTCCTTTTCACATCACTGTGTTTTACTAACCCACTTCCCTAAGTCTCCTTCCTCCTGCTCCCCACAAGGGCCCCTTTCTACTTGCCAGGTTTCTACAAATGCCCAAATTCAAACTCACAATTCAAAAAAAAAGTCTTTGTATATCTGTGTTACCTCACTCTGTATAATTTGTTTCAATTCCATCCATTTGCTGCAGATTTCTGGAGCCACAATAAAGATCAGACTAACAATACAGGCCTGCAGCGTAACTGTTAAAAAGGTAACCAACAGCTTCTGATTGGACTTAGGCCTGCTATACAGGAGGGAACTGATATGTGGTACATCAACCTTGACCAAAAGTGAATAGCCACTTTAAATCCTACTTTATCCTATACTTATTTGAAATTTAATATGCATATTGATGTCACTACCATTAACAGTAAATGATGTAGAAGGGTCATCTGTCTATGTGTTACTTTCATTGGTTAATAAAG
>LOEQ01001688.1:191913-215426 GCA_001685075.1 Bramus lutescens | reverse complement strand
GGACAGATGGACAGATAGATATGCTTAAGGACACCAGGGCATCTGTGTAAAGAACAGTGGGCATTTCTCTATAAGTTCCCTTGATGGAAAGCACATGCTTTTGAGTTACTAATGTGCTATTTACATAACTGTCCTGGTTCCTCAGTAGATGAAAGGGACCACTTACATTCTGCTTTTGATGTTTATTTAGCATAGTATTTGATGTACATAGTGTTTTGCCTGTAGTTATGTATGTGCCCACACAAGCCACAAGAGGAAGTCAAATCCCCTGGAACTGGACTTACAAATGGTTTTGGGTGCTGAGAATCAAACCTCGGTCTTCTGAAAGAACAAGTGTTCTTAACCATTGAGCAGACGCTCAAGCGCCCACTAACATCTGTTACTGGATCTCCTGCCTACACACTCATACCCACATTTTATCCTGTTTGGGAATATTTATTTAACCACAATGTCAAGAGCTGCTGAGAGACTTAACTGCAATATCGTAATTCATTTTACACCATTTTTATCCCAATAGTTTAATATAAACTATTCATTAACAAATTCTCTGATCTTACATCATTAAATTTGTAATAAATATTTTAAGAGAAAACGTAAGTGAAAGGTAGCATGCTTTACAAGTCACTTAAAGTTGATTCTCACACGTTTACTAATAAAATCAAGTCATTGAAAACTGTAACTGTTTCTTTAATTCCCAACTCTTCCAAGATTACAGTCAACTGGCAGGATGCCTGTTTCTTTGCACCATTTTCTGTTACTGAGTTTCTCATTGTCTTCTTTATGACATTCCCTTATGCTGTCTTCTGCAATAACCTTTTGGTGCACAATTAAAAACGTTCCAAACTCAATCTTCTTTGAGGCTCCAACTGGCAAATGTGTTCCAAAAAGAGAGAGAGAGAGAGAGAAAGAGAAAGTAATTTTCTTTCCCCATCTTTACAATTGTGCCCAGTATACAACTGTTGGACTGTACTCGATTCTATGTCTTTAAACTATAGAGCAGGCTGATCATTTTCAAGTTTCTTGGACAAGAGACAGCAAAATTCTGATTAATGAAAAGCATGATGATATCTGAAGTCATCCAAGCCCACCAGTTATCAGGACACTAAAGAGTGTCACTTCACTAACAGAGGAGGAAATATGAAAAGTGTCATCAACTGAGATTTCTGCCGCAGCCATATTGATTCAAGAAAATAGGAAATAAAAGATCACAGAAAAATAAGGCCAGGAACAATAAATGAGTCTGTTACTGCTTTCTCTTACCAACTATAATAAATCAAGTTTCTGTCAATTTATTTTAGTAAGTTGGGAATTACTAAATGTGCATTTCCACTGTATTCAAATTCACATGGATAGAACAGAAGCTCTGTCTTGTACCTGGGCAAAGGGAAGACAGTGTTTACTGGAGATGTCCAAATGTGCACACTGACACTGAAAACATTAGAAACCAGTCTTACTGTCCTGACAGTGGTGTCCTATCTGCTGACCCAATTCAACACTTTAATACCTCAAGCACTTGAAGGTGATGGATGACATGCCATCTGTCAGAATTCTACCTTCTTTCCGCTAGTGAGATGCTACACTCCAGATTAACCAGCACACACAAACTCTTTTTCTCTTTTTCTTTTCTCTTTCCTTAACTCACAGACTAGATGAAACATTCTAGAACAAAATTATTTTCCCCTGTTGTTTCTTTAAAATATTGTCTCTCAGACTATATATACATGTTAATGTAAATTTTTTTATAACATGCAACATAACTGTGAATCTCCTACCTCATTTAGCAAGACTAATACAAAACAGCATGCTAATATAAGCAGAAAAGGACCATGTGGCAAGCTCATGCTCACCTCCACAGCCACACATGAAACACTCTGGCCCCACCAATCACAAGCTCTGGATGGCATCAATGACAGGATGTAAGCAGACTCACTGGAAGGCTGTCCTTTCCTGGGGGAGAATGAGTGAGTTGGGCCACCTGGACTCACTGAGGCTTGGCCTGCATGGAGCAAAGTCTTCTAAAGCTGGTGTGACATGTCTGAAACAGTCATGACCAAAGCAAGGCTTCCTGGCTCAGGACTTAGGGCGTTCAGCAATAGCTCGGCCACAATGAACCTTGTAGTGAGACAGAAACTTCTCAGAGTCACTGTTCCATGTTCAAAACAGCAAGGAGAGAATGATGAGGCTTAGGCAGTATATAGGGCCATGGCAGTGGGACCAGGATCTAACTCTAATGCATGAACTGACTTTGTGGAGCCCATTCTCTATGGAGAGATACATTGTTCAGCCTAGGAATGGGTAGGGGGAGGGCTTTGGTCCTGCCTCAAGGAGGTGATTGGACAGATATAGTTTACTTTCCAGGGGAGGACTTACCCTCTCTGAGGAGCAGATGGGGGGGTGGGCTGGGGGAGGGTGGAACAGTAGAGGAAGGAGGGGGAACTGGGATTGATATGTAAAAAAATAAATAATTAAAACAATAGTTCCCAAGTTAGAAGTCAATAGAGTCCTCAGGAGATATTTGCTTCAAGGTTTTTGCATTGTAAACAGCAAGCCCTCCCTCCCCCAAGATTGTTTTTGTAACAATGTTTTTGTAAAGGAAGAAAGAAATAAAAGCATGAAAATCAGAAGAAAAAAAAACTAAGGGTGTTAACAAAGTGCTACCATGAAATTAACTTTCTTTTCTAAATGTATCTGACTATTTTTAATGATGTCTAAGTCCGTGAAAGGGTACATGTGCCTCTTTGTGTGTAACCACAGAGGTCTGATGTATACCCCTAGATTCCCCCAGAACTAGAGTTACAGGCAGTTGTGAACTAGCATTTTGAGCCACCCAACATGGGAACTGGGAACAAAACTTGGATCCACTAAAAGAGCAGCATGAGCTCTTAACTAATCTCTCCAGCCTGAAATTAGCATTCTTAACAGTACCTTCCAGAACTTAATGCTGAGCAGATGTCCTTAGAAAAGGCCAGGTAGGACCCTCTGATCCACCTCAGGCACACTTAACTTCACAGTCCACCAACAGTCTCTTCCCCTTGGCTATTCCGTTGTAAACTACAGCTTCATCCCCAGTTTCATTCCTTCAAAGCTCAAGTGTTCTATTGCCACTTAAATTCAGATTCAAATACAAAGGCTGTGAAGCCACTCCAAAGAATAGAGCTTCAGGTTCCAAGTCCTCTAATAACAGAGTTGACAGGAGAAACTACTCTGCTGCCCACATCAGTCCTCTGCCTTCCTTTCTATATATCAGGGGCACATCAGGCTTAAGTCACCTATAATACTAACATAAACCCCCAGATCAGTTAACATTCCTGAATGTTCTCAAGAATTTTATTTATGCTCCAAGAAGATACTTTTTTTTCTTCTAAATCCTGTCCTATTCCACCTAATATGGAGTCATGCTGAAGGGGTTAAACTTCCCCACTCTCACAACTACATGTAGGTTTCAGCTTTCTGAGAGGGCAAACAAGTGCCTCTCCCAACAAAGGACCATTTATCAACAAATTAAAGTCAGAGCAAAGGGAGATAACACAAACAAGGCCAGCAGTCATCCCACACCTCCCAAGGACAAGTCCTACAGCCCCAAAGAGAAGACTAAACCTCAGCCAATTAAAAGTATACTGGTGTAGCTGATGTTTGCTTAACCAATTACATTTGAAATGACCTCGCAGTCCCGAAAACTCTCCTTAGCTGTGCTTATAAGGAGCCTGCATGCTTCTTTCTCAGGGTTGTCACCGTTTTGGGCAGGTGAACAACCCTGCATTTGCTGGTATAGTAAACAGACACTCTTGCTAATGGCATACGTGACCGGTGGTCTTTTATGGGCTGACTCGAAGACTCTAACACATGCCATGTTCCAGAACCCACAGGTGAAAGTGCGAGTACCAGACAGACGCACTCTAGATCAATTACGCTACTCTCTGTTACAGCTGTGACACTGACCCCTTTCGAACGGTACCCATCACTTGTTCCTTTTCTATACTGCCCATGATACTACTAATCTTGATTTACAAAGGGAAAAGAAAAGCAGGGATTACTATTTGTATTTTGCAGAATAACAGCACCTTAAGAACAGACTCCATGCCCAGCAGTAGGTGGCCAACACAAAACAAACTCAATGCACCTTTACAAGTTGTCTCATAATGTCAGGGATCTTTTTATTTTAACCTTACAGGTCCTTTGTGTATACAGTATAGATTCTGATTTTATGTTTTTATGGTATTCCTATGTCTGTGAATGCATGTCTCTTTGCCACAACATTCCATGTAAGTAAACCTCTGAGTTATAGCTCCAATATAATGTGCAGCCATTCTTAATCCACTACACCATTAAAGTGATCTGTCAGATGCAAAATTGTAGTGAATACATACACACACACACACACATACACACACACACATACATACACACACACACACACACACTGGACTATGAAGGGGTTAAAAAGATATGCACACTCTCACTTAATTGTATATAATTGGTTGGGTGAGAAATTATGCTAGCCCAAACTACAAGAGCAGCGATGCAGCTGAACAGAGGGACATACTTGAACAGGCACCTGGGCACAGAACTGACAGCTGGATGGGTTACTAAGCTGCCCGAGAAAAGAACCAGCAACACTCTGCCACCCTCATCCTATCCTACTGGAACCTGCTTTATAATATAAGAACAAAAGCCTAGCTGACCTTAAATGAACCCCCCCACCTTGTACCCTTAAAGCCCCCCAGTTAAAAGTGCTCATGATCAAGGTCCTCCAGCTGTGCAGCTATTAGTCTAGAACTCATCCACATACATCCTTAAACCCCTCACTACATGCAAAGAAGAGAGAGTTAAAATAAAATCTATACTCACTCACTGGAAGACTGAAGGATTTCAAATTCTATTAGCTTATATTCCTGATATTCTTATAATTTATCACACACATACCTGTAACACATATAAAAGATTCAAGTGCACACTGAAGAAACACACACAAACACATCTTACACAAATTTTATGCAAAAATCAGAACCATAAAAAATAATAGTTGATGGATAATAGATTATTATATGCTTTGTGTACCAGAAACGAGTCTAAGAGCTTTGCAAACTGTATTATGGCCTTCAAACTGACAAGTTAATGTTTCTGTATTCTCTACCATATAGATGAGCAAAACAAATCAGGACAAAGAAACAAATGATCAGCACTGCAGTGGCATCCAACCCCAAGACTACAGAACCTGGAGTGTGGTTCACAGTCCTGCTTCCCTGACTGACACTGCTCACACTGACTCTGACCTGTTTTCTGCTTTGTAAGAGAAGACTTGGCCACCAGTAAAGACAGGCTGGAATACATGCACGGTGCATCCCTCCTCTTCTATGCACACTGTCAATGAACATGTATAGGATAACTTTTGCTTCTTTGTGCTGTTCTGCCTTATAATAGGAAGGAAAACCAGAGTCCCACAGTACTTACAAAGGTCAGACTAGAAAATCTAATGAAATCCAATAAGCTTGGTTTTTGAGAGAGAGAGAGAGAGAGAGAGAGAGAGAGAGAGAGTTCAGCTCTTCCATTTTGATAGTTCACTTCCTTCTGGTTTCTGACAGGGTCTTATATGTATCCCATTTGACCTCAAACTGTTTCTGTAGCTCAGACTGGTCTTGACCCTCTGACCCTCCCACCTCCAGCCTCCCCCCCATATCCTCACACACACACCCCAGGCCTCACTAGAATTACAGGCATGTACAACACCCACCAGTTTAGGAGGTACCTGGGATGGAACCCTGAGCTCTGGGCATGCAAGGCCAGCACTCTACATTCCCAGCCTGAGACTAGGGAAAGGCTTCATGGCATTTTACCCTCCAAGTCTTTGGTTCACAGATTTGCGAATAACCCTGCCACACCATACACTCATAGTTAGTACACAGGAAACTTACTGTAAGTGCTATTCCTTAAGTTAATGTCTTAATTTGTTTGATAAGTTGATTTGAAATAATGGAAGTCATCTCTGAAAGGTCCACTTAGGTAATCAGCATCTGCCTCTAATCAAACTAAGATGATTAACAAATTAAGCCCTTTAATTAGCATTTAACATAATTTAGGCAAATCCCTCTTAGTTTTAAAAAGGTGAAACAGAATTCATCAATTAGAATTCCTCTAAATTTTGATTAATTATCTCCTTTAAACTGTATTAATTATCTAATTTTACAGCACGTACAGTAAAAACAAAGAAATATAATTTTAAAATTAATGTTCACTTCTTAAAATCTAGCATTTTATAAAATTTAGGCTAGTTCTGTCCATCTGGGCAAATAAATAGAAAACTCTAGAGGAAAACAGATCTAGTTTTTTTCATCAACTCTCCAGAGTCAACTTCAGCCACAATAAAATCAACTAGCATTCTTAAAGAAGGAGAAGGCAGGGGTAGAGGAGAGGAGGAAGGGCAGGGACAGGGGAAGGAAGAAGGGTGGGAGACGGAAGGAGGAAGAACTCAGAAGCCCAAGCTTTGGTGTCCACTGATCAACCAAACACTTCCAAACTATTTTAAGCACTTATTCAAGTGCCAATACTTTCAACACAATTTACAATACTCTACTGTAGACATTCGGAAAATATTAGTCTGTTCGCTGACTAGAAGAACTATAGGACTGCTGAGTATTGAACCCAAGCCTCTCTGAGACAAGGAGCCCGCAGGCTGGGTTAGAGCACTGTGGCTGTGATGTGACGAACACTTACCCTACTCATCTGAGAACACTGCTCTCTGAAGACATCAGCAACAGGGCAACCAGACTGCAAGTGTAAAACGTTCAATTTCGAGGTACACATACGCTGACCGTTCCATTTAATTCACTTACTGCTTAATAACCTTCCAACCATCTCCTATGGAAGGAGAAGGAAGACACACACACATACACACAGCTACAGAGCATGAACCTCCTCTCTTCTATACTGAACAGACCATTGGTAACTGTGGTACTCTGGCTCCCCCAAATGACACTTCTCGAGCAGAGTAGTTCCTGGCAACTAAGAAAGAAATACAAGTAGGTTCCTTGAAGTCCATCTTCTTGGGAAAAAAAAATCTGTCAGAAATATATTCAATCTACTCTCAGCCTCATCAAATAAGAACATTTAATTTCAAGCAAAAACTTTTCTCTAAGTCCCAAACGGTGAAGGAATGTATAAGTAAGAAAAAAAAAATGAAGGTGGAACTACTGAGTCTGTATCGAGGGTTTAAAAGACAGAAGGTAGTCAAATGGAAGACAGACAAAATACTGCATGTTTCTCAAACACACACAACCTAAATTTAAACTTCACACAACAGAAACGAAGAAAGGGGACTCTAAGGGAAGGTAATGAGGACTAGTCAGAAGGAAGGAGGGGAGCCTGGGAAGGGTTCTGGGAGTGAGGTTAAATATGACCAAGGTACACATATGTAAGAAAATGCCATAATGAAACCCATTGTATATGCTAATTAGAATATTTTAAAGGAAGGTTTTATGTAAGAAATACACAAAAGTAAAATACATATTTATCAAGCAAATTAGTGCCAAGATTTGAACTGGCCAATCTTCAGAAACCCAAAAAGCCTAACTGAATGAATAAAAGTGTCACTAATTAAGATCCCTTGTCTGATTTTAGTTTTTGCTTTGTTATGTTTGAGACAGAGCCTCACTATGTACCCATGGCTAGCCTAAAACTCACTACATAGACCTGGCTAGCCTTGAACCCAGGGATCGGTCTCTGCCTCCCAAGTGCTACAGTTAAAATCTAGCCCACCATGCCTGGCACTTTAGACATTTAACACCATTCCAGAGTTAGAAATCTCAGAATCACTTCAGTTTCTATGTGCATAATAAAAGTGCTTAATAAATAAGATTAGTATTACCACGCACTTGCCCAGGACTATGTGATTCAAGAAGATGATTTCACTCAATTTTACAATAATCCTGGATTTCAGTAAAAGCTTGGTAACGTGGTCAGACTTGTATGTCTGCTGCACCAATTGCCCAGGTCGCTCACACTGCTCCCTCGGCTGTCCTCCTCTCCACAGTTCCACAACAGTGTGTGGGGTTTTGGCTCCACTGCTTTCACCCTTGAACTCCTAATCTCAGCCTAGCATTCTGAACTGTCACTGTCATCTCCGCCGGCCTACTGGCATTCATAAGCAATATTTTCACAAGCAAACACACATTTTGCCCTAAGAATCCACTCCTACTTTTACATCCCACTATCACCAGCATCACACAGCATCACACTACCCTTATCTTCTGCACCGAGATCTGCTCATGCTCCTCAAATACTCCAACAATGCCCTTGCCCTTCTATCCAGCTAATCCCATCCTCTGTTCTTTTTCATAACTTAAAATAGATTTCTTTGTCATCAGACTATACGCCAGAATACAAGATTAACATGGGGACACATAAGATATTTCCTTTAAGAAAGAGAATGTAGCATTAAAATAACAATAAATAAACAAAGTAGGGTTGGAGGAATGGCTCAGAGCTTTGCTCTTCCAGAGGATTCAGGTTCAATGTCCAGCACCCACATGGCAGCTCACAGCTGTCTATAACTCCAGCTCCAGAGGATCCGACATTCACACAGATACACATACAGGCAAAACACAAGCGCACATAAAAAATAAAAATAAGTGAATCATAAACAAAGTATCTGGAAACCTCCAGAGAGGTAAAAATGTTATCCTCTGAGATGAGGTATGGAACTGTGACTATGTTCAAGCTGGAACCGGGAGAAAGGACGACACAGAACATGAAAAGCCAGCCACTGCTGAAGAGAAATAGAGGGGAAAGGAACCGGCTTCCGAGACCAGCAAGCCTTTTCAGAGGAACAAGAAAGAACCCTAACCTATCCACCTCAGTCCAAACCATCAGTAGGCCTCCTGGTTCATCTTCAGGACCTGCCTATACACAAATAAATCAAATCTGAGAAGTTCCACTCCAAAGAAAAGTCCTCAGTGGTTTATAAGGATTGGAGACTCTCCAGGGCTCACTATCACTACCTCCATCTTCAGTATCATCTGAAAGGGAAATAAACCAGCTTTCTAAGAAACGTCACATAGCACCTTCTTTAAACCACATTTATCTGTGCAGGGTGGCACCTGCCCACCATGGTGCATGCCTGAAGATCAGAAGACAATCTGCCTTTCTCTCCTTCCACCAGGTGAGTCCTGGTATCAAACTCAGCATCAGACATGTGGCAGGTGCCTTTACCCACTGACACATTTCACTGACCAAAACCACTTTGAAGTTATTTTTATGATCAGTATTCTTCAAGACTGCTATCTTATGTCAGAACCATAAACAGACAATTTTAAGAATATATACAGTCTGGGGATATAGCTCAGTTGCTAGAGTGTTTCCCCAGCATCCATGAAGCTCAAGGGGGTCCATCTCCAGCAGTGTACAAAACTGAGGATGGTGGTGTAAGCCTATAATCCCATCACTCGGGAGAAGTTGAAGGTCGTCCTCAGCTACATGGAGAGTACAAGACAAAAGGGATCCCAAGACCAGAAGCCTCTCTCATGGGAGGCACAACCCCAGGAGGAGGGCATCTTTCTTACATGCACTGAGAAGATGTCTCCATCCTTCCAAAGGACCTAAGAACACACAGCCAATCTTGACACTTTCTCTTGAGGAAGTTGTCTCACCTACTTCGCTGGGATTCTGGGACATGAGGCCTTCACCAGAGCGAAGAGCTACCACCTGCTGATGAAGGAGAGCACAGAAAAGTGTACTGCTGTCACACTGCTGCTTGTCACTCTCCACCTAATGTGCTCACGTGTTCTTACAGGTACTGTAGGGATGTGATACTGGGAGGCTAAGACTGTTTTTCATAAGAAATAGAAGAGCTTCCATCTAGAGCTTATGATATAAGAACAACGTATCTAGGATGACGGTTTTTCTAGAGTTATTCAGTTAAGACAGTACAAATGAAAGTCAGTGGAGATCTGCAAGGCCTGGGTACTTCTCAGCTCTACCAGACTCAAAGCCATTCTTCTTAACTAACACTTAAAGTACACTACACAAAGCTAGCTACAATCCCAAAAGAAAAATACAGAGGTAAGCATTTCATATTGATTTATAAAACGATGCTTGATATTCAATTCAATAAATGGAAAAGGTATCCACAGAAACATAAAACATCAAGAAAGGGGAAAATTCAGTTACACAGAACTATCTCATGCACTGTAGGCACTCCAGCATCCTGTCTCCTGAATGCCTGAAGTATCTGCAATCATACCCACTAAGAATACCATAAAGCTGTGTAGCTCTATTGGAGAGACAGTATCCTGTATAGTCCAGAACCTCTAGACTAGCCAACAAGCCATTCTAGAAAGCCCAGTGTGCAACAGTAAGAAAGCTTCCCCTGATAACACCTCTTTCTTATGACTAAGTGGAAACTCTATCCAAGTCCTTAACTGTTCTGTGCCTCACGAATCAAGTTTAATTGTTCCCAACTGGATCACAAAGTCTACTGGTTGGGTTTTAGCTTACAATGACCTTTGAAGGCTACATGAGCAAACCATTGAGCATGAACTAACACATCCAAAATGTTTTAAATAGGTGAAAAGAGGTCTGAGGAGAAAGCATTTGACATATAAACATAAACACCTGAGTTCATATCCCCAGCATCCACATAAAAAGTTTGATGTGGGGCACACATCTGTTATCCCAGGGCAGGGAAGCAGAAGCTGGGGTTTGCTGGCCAGTCAGGCTAGATGAACCAGTGAGAAACCCTGTCTCAAAAATAAAGTGGAAAGTAATAAATGAAGGCATCCAACTTTGATCTATGACTTCTACACACAAAATGAAATTCTACACAATGAAGTTGTATGGTTCCCTCAACGATGTTACACATAGAAACAAAGGTTGGGGAAAGTACCTGTGGTATATTGATATACTTAGCTTCTAATTCTGACAAGAACTGTTAGTTAAAAGAAGGCATTTTAGCAAAATTACACTTAATGCTTTAATTTCCAACATTAATGTGAATCTGATCTTACACCTGTGTTTGCGTATCCTTTTTGATGAGCCCTGTTACTTTAAATGTCACTTCTTTTTTGGTGCTAGGTAAGGACAACCTGTGAGAAAAAAATCTGATCCATATTTACTAACATGTTTAATGATTTACATATCTCAAAATACCCACTAGCCTGCCTGGGGGAGTTGCGGGGACTTCTAGCCTCCCTTATCTTCAGGCTCCTCATGGAGCTGTTGTGAGGATTAAACCATATAAACCCATAAAGCATTTAGTTAAGTGATTGGTACTCAGTAGACACAGTAAACGCTAGCTGTCAGAGATTAGCTTCCTCTGCTTACATGTCTTAGCAGATGCGATTCTATTCAGTCATTAGCATCTTTCTTTAGGATGCTAGCTAGTGATGAGATTCAGTAAGGCTAATTTCATCCTTTTATGCACAGATATACATACACATTACCTTGTATGCAGGAAACATGAACTAATTTAAAGTCGTATTTTCCAAATTGTAGGCATAGTTATCAAACGTGTGACTCTAGGAATTTTATATTTTAAAACTACATAAAAACTTTTAAAATAGGTGACTTCCACAAGTTAGTTTGAAAATGCTTGCATATGTTAATTTTATTCTTCAAGGTTAATTAATTCAGCTTGAAGTTCCACATTTTGGCGATCTCTAGATTTAAACTACCTTATGAAGAGAATCTAATTCTGTAACTCTACAAAGAAAACCCAAATTCTGCGAATTCTAAAATATTACCAAAAGGACTACTTGCCATGATTTTTCATAATTACATACATATAAAAACAGGTCTCAACTAGCCGAGAGTTTGGCAAACTTTTTCCCTGTTCTTCAAAACAAAAGTTATCGACAGTATGTCTGCCCAGTTAGTACACATAAAATAAGGTTGGTCTATATAATTATCCAATGTTATAGACCACTATGCGAACAAAAGGACTATGTCAGTTGAGTTGTCTTCAGAAAGGAAGCGCTGAGGACTGGAGAGATGAATCAATGCAGAGGATCTCGGTCCTTCGTCTAGGAGCTGACACATCACAGCCTGACCTTTCCCTACTGACTGCTAGAACCTGTGTATGGATGCTCAGTCTCCTATGCTATGACTCAAGGTTAAGTCAATCAGCTCAGCTATGAGAAACCCAAAATAATCCTCAGGGTCTAACAATACTCCATCACCTCTAATCCTTCTTAGAAATTTGATTTGACATTCAAGTTATTAAGGCAAAGAATAAAACACAGCAGTTCTTCTCTTGTACATTTTCATGTCCTATGTCACAAAGATTCAGAATCTGCTATCCACTAGAAATTCAAGTTTAAACCAAATAAGCAGAAGAATCAGCATACTGCATGGATCAAAAGCACAGAGTATAAAACAGGATCAGGAATCAGTTTACATTTTCCAGATTTTTACCCAATAAAATAACATCAGCATGGCACTCTAAGAAAATTTAAGAGAAAGGGCTGTGCAAAAGAATTAATGAGACCTTTCTCTGTACATGTTCCTCTATCAAAGCAAGCATGTAATTTATGTTATTGTATCTCCTCCTAATATAAAAGCACCTTGTTTTACAGATGAGGCTGAAGATGGAAGTACTGTAGCCTTAGAGAAATAGACAAAGAAATACATACAAAGACACAAGCACTACAAATCCAGGTAGACTCAAAGTGTGCCGGGAAGGCAACATCCACAGTGGAACTGTGATAGCCCCGTAGAGCTCTACTCTACCATTTCCGTGTGCCTCACCTAAAGCAGCAAGCTGCATGGTCTCCATTCAGAAGACCATCTCAGGTGACAAATGCTCATAACTGTTCTCAAACCCTGGTTCTGCCCCAAGTCTATACCAATCCCTGATTAGGGCTAATAGTTTTCAAATGCAAACTAGATCTTCAGAGCAAACTGAAGATAATATGCACATGTCTAGGAATGAAATGGTAAAAATTAGGGAAGCCTAAAATAAAATGGAAAAAGCTGACAGGGACCTGAGGGGTAAGTGAGTCTGCGACACCTGAATCTAAGTACCTCCTTACCAGGGTCAGACCACAGGGGAGAGTGACAATCCCTCCTTCATACACGTGCACGCACACACACGCACTCACACTGTTGTGCACATTAATTTCACATGATCATAGATCAGAAGCCTTGAGTCTCAGAAGAAACATTAGTGCCTGAAGTTGGCATTGAGCCAAGCTGAATCTGGGACTCCAGGCTGCAGTTTTCCAAGTTGTCCCAGTGAATGGGTCCCAGGACCACCCTACAGACACCAAACCCAGCAGAAGCTTGGGTATAGAAAAGGATGCAGTAAAGCCAGGTGGTGGTGGCGCATGCCTGGAGGCAGAGACAGGCAGCTCTCAGAATTCAAGGCCCTACAGAGCTAGTTCCAGGATAGCTAGAGCTACAGAGAAACACTGTCTCAAAAAGAAAAGAAAGAAGATAGCGCAGTTACTTGCATATAACCTACACATAGCCACCCTTACACTCACATTACCACTGGGTTACTTGTAACACACAATAAATTTAATTTAAGCGGGGTGTAAGTAGTTATATTACTTCGGAAACAATGACAAGAAGAAAGTCATCACATTTTTCTGCACAAGCATAATTCTTTTACAGAAAGTTTCTAACACAAAGTTTATAAAATCCAGATACAGAGCCCACAACCAGAAGTCACTACATTTTCACTGTAAAAGGGACATATATATATGCCTACATATGTATGTATGTATGTATGTATGTATGTATGTATGTATGTATGTATGTATGTATGTGCCTACATATATACCTACACACAGACACACAGACACACACATACACACACACATATATGGACTACATGTGTGCCTGGTGCCCAAGGAGACCAGAAAAGGCCATAGATCCCATGGAACTGGTGTTATGGGGGCAGTTGTGAGCCTCTTATATGAGTACTGGGACCGAACCCAGGTCCTCTGCAAGAGCAGCAAATGCTCTTCACTGAGCTGTCTCTCCAGTTCCTAAACACATTACTTTTTAAAAACATATATGGCAATGTGTTCAGATACTCTAGAATAAAAAACAAGATCAAGGACATTTTTTTTCCAATCTTCCAATAGAAAGCAGCAATTTCAAAATAGTTTAAAAAGCAAACCTACTTCTTATTAGAAAAGATAAACTGAGGCTAAAGAGATTGTTCAGCAGAGGACCCAGGTTTGATTCCCAGCACCTTCCAGTCAGACAGCTCACAATGCCCGGAGTGCAATGCCTCTAGCCTCCATGGGCACCCATACTCAGACGTGTATCACACACACACACACACACACACACACACACACACACGACCAAAAGTAAAACAAATCACTGTTTAAGATAAATCAACTGTTGATAACAGTAATAATGGACTTCACCAAGGACCAAAGCTAAAAGAAAAAAGTAGCAGCACTGGGCTTGGGTCCAATGATCCTGTGCTGACTTCCCAGGTCTTCTACACACACAGGGACTTTATAAGAGAAGCAACTACAGAACATCTCTCCTAGCACATAACAGACACTAAATGTTTGCTGACTGTCCTTATTCAACCAAATCTGACCAAAACTTCAACAGAAAATGAGAAGGAATGAGTTCTAAAAAAGCAAGCACCTTTGCCTATTGGTGGCACTAACTTGTAAGAAGCCATGCCACAGGGGTCTGCAGACAGGACAGGGACCTTCCACCTACATCAAAGTCTCACTCCCACTAGACAGCTGGAACTTTCCAGAAACAATCTTTCTTTCACAGCAGCACAGATCCACGCGGGACATATTTTCTACTTCTGACCAGTTTCTCCATGCTAAATTTCCCAAACATTTGGTTTGTATAATTGCAAAATGTAGTTCACTCAGATTCATCTGCAAGAGCGACTTCTGAAAACTATCCAATCAGAAGTTACAAATAGCTCACTTTCAAAATGAAGCACAACCTTCCATAGACCTCACATGCTTTCAAATATCACTTGCTATCGGCTATTCTTTGAGCCAGGTACCTAATAAAAGAACATAAAGGGCCTAGACTCAACTTATTAATAACAGTACTTAAAAGAAAAGGAGATGATAACCAGGGAACAATTTCAAATAAATATAAAAATATACTTAAAAGCCAACCATGGTGGCATGCCTGCAATCCCAGTACTTAGTAGGCAGAGGCATGAAGACTTCCCTAAGTCTGGACTACAATACTGAGACACAGTCTCATTAAAACTAACGGAGGGGAAAATAGAAAAAAAAAAATATATATATATATGTATCTTTATATAGACACACTTACAGCCTCAAAATGCAAATGACTATCCTTTAAGAAATTCTGAACTTTATCCTTGGGTAAAATGTTGAATCGAAATCGAAGCAGATCCATTTCTTGTTGAATAAACCATCGTCTAAGATCTTCCCTGAAACAAAAACAGAAATGAATATAAGTTAAAAACCGAATGATAGCTCAATAAAAACAATTTTAAAAAAACACCCAATGATGACCAGATTCAAGAGATTTTCTGACAGGATATTCAAGGCATGTCAGACACCAAGAGAGCCGTCAAGAGCAGACCGTCCTCTCTGAAGTAAAGAGAAGTCCACAGCGTCACCGCCTGTGTGCACCCAGCCTCACCTGACGGAATGTGAGAACCATAAGCCATCACCTTCCACGTGGATGCTGGCTGAGGCCCAGGCGCACACCAAGAGGATATTTGGAGGAAACTAGTACAGTTACTGAATAACATAAAAGAAACAGCTCGCTGCATTTAACTTTCAAAGAGGTCGTTACACTGGAAGTGAGGCACTCCTCTCTCTGAGGTGCTTTTGTCCACAGCAAGTAAACACCAAAGTCTTAAGTCATTTTTCTCTGAACAGGTTAACATGAGCAAACGTTGTCAACTAAGAGGGTAAGCTTCACAGTAAACCAGTATTTTGTTGTTTTTTTATTTTATTAATTAACATTTTTTTCATTGATTTTTACATACCAACCACAACCACAGTTTCCCCTCCCTCCTCTCCTCCCAGTCACCCCTCCCCATCTCCCCACCCTAAACTTCCAATATTTTAAAGCTAAAAATAAAAACATACTAATCCATAAGATAAATACATAGCTGGCATTCATGCTACATTATAAAATACTTGCTGCATGTAAAATATAATTTCATTTTTTTCAAGGTGACTTTCATAGACTACCAGCAATTCAGTGGCTACGTAGGTTATATAAACTATATATGTTTTCTATAAAGCCAAAATTCTAAGTTTCAAGCTTTAAGGCAAACATGCTATCACTTAGGATCTTGTGAGAAGAGGTGATTCAAAATACTCAACTCATAACCTAATAATAACAAGAAACAACAATAGCCCTGATATTTGACCAAAAATTAGCAAGAGGTAGAAGTTAAACTAAAAAAGCAATTAGCTCCTTCTCCCTCTGAGTGGCAGCACTGAGTTACAAGAAACTGACTACTAACTGAAAATAACTGAAATTTAATCTCAAATTTGAAAACTTCTATCAAATTCGAGTGCATGTTTGAATCAATGTTTCTTAGTAATATTACAAGCTTTTTCCTTGGAAAAGTATCAAAAGTTGTCTTCCTAATGAAATCCCTTATAAATTTAAATCCCAAAATCTAGAGCCTCTCCCATTCAGATAAAAACAGTTTAATCCAGCAAATCTGCAATAATTTTTTTCAGCGTTTTCTAGTAAAACAACTTATTTCAAAGAACGCACAACAAAGATGTTCAGCCTATGACATGCTGATTCCCCCAATGTTATTCTGGGTTTTCCTACAGTCAGTTCAAAAACATGCCAACTTCACATGAACCAATTTATAACCCAAGATCAAATCTGAGTGTGAGGACCAAGGGTATACTCACGACTGGCAGTATGCAAGGCGCAAAATAAAGTGGGAAATATGGTCCCTTCTGCGTGGCTCGTATTCATCTTCTAAGTTCTCCTTCAAAACAAAACGACACAAATAAATTCATGTCTTAGAATGAGAAGGGGTGTAAAGACATGCTAATTCAACACAGCCAACGGTAAAAGAGGCTTCAAAACACAATTCTTAATATGCTTTGCAGGATAATTATCACTGTATTTCAACTACAAGCATGTACAGCTGAGAACTGCACTGTCTCATTGAAAGCTCCTGGACTAAACCCAACTACTTCCTTCCTATCACCACTCCTCCTAATTTTCCCAGCTTACACCAGGGTATCATCCATCCACCCTCTCAATCATTCCTAAACCTCGACCCCCAACTCCTTTCATTTTAACTGTTCTAGGTATGAGAAAATTTTATTTTAATTCTAAATTATAATATATAACCACACTCCAAAGTCCTATCTCCAAATGCTGAGAACTTTTAGAGAAAAAAATTTTACTATAGAAATACAAAATATAAAATTCCATCTCTAACCTGAAGTACACAATGATCAATGCCAATAATTTTTTATACAAGCCCAAACTAGCAAGACTGAACCCATGCCTGGCACTAAGTAGGAATGTACAAACACACTTTCAAAACTGTGTAATGAAGGTTCCTGTGCCTTTATTTGAAAGATGAGGAAACTGAGGCACTAAGAGGTCATATAAGTTTTCAGAGCAAAGTTCATCAGCTTTCAGTTACTCTAATAAAATAGGAGGGACAAGCCATTTAAAAGGAGAAAGGTTCACTCTTGGCGCACAGATGTGAGGATTGTAATGTAGTCATTTAGTCTGCTACTGTGAGGTCTGCAGCAAAGCATAACATCGTGGGAGGAGCAGACACTGAAGCAGAGCTGCTCACCACAAAAAGTGGTAGATCAGCCAAGAGTGGAGGAGACTGGGGTCTCTCTGTGCCCTTCAGCAGATGCCTCGACCACCAAAACCTCCCCTAGGCCTCACTCTCCCCTCTTAAACATTTCACCTCCCTTCAGATACACCAAGCTGAGGACCAAGCTTTTTAACACTCGGGCCACTGGGAGACATTCCAGATTCAATCAACAGCATATCCTATAGATAGCAAAACCAACTGATAAATAATCATCTCCTTCCTCACTTCTTAGAAAAGCAGCCTCAGTCTTCACCAGCTGCCAAGGCCCCTACTGTGGTGCCTTCCCCAACAGCAATAAGATTGTGTATCCACATGCTAGGCTGCATCTTCCTTCCAGCTCCATGGACACAGCATTGTTGCCCTCCCTTCCATCTCCATGGACACAGCATCTGTTGCCTTCCCTTCCATTCCATGAACACAGCATCTGTTGCCTTCCCTTCCATCTCCATGGACACAGCATCTGTTGCCCTCCCTTCCATCTCCATGGACACAGCATCTGTTGCCCTCCCTTCCATCTCTATGGACACAGCATCTGTTGCCCTTCCTTCCAGCTCCATGGACGCAGCATCTGTTGCCTTCCTTTCCAGCTCCATGGACACAGCATCTGTTGCCTTCCCTTCCATTCCATGGACACAGCATCTGTTGCCCTCCCTTCCATCTCCATGGACACAGCATTGTTGCCCTCCCTTCCATCTCCATGGACGCAGCATCTGTTGCCCTCCCTTCTATCTCCATGGACACAGCATCTGTTGCCTTCCCTTCCATCTCCATGGACACAGCATCTGTTGCCTTCCTTTCCATCTCCATGGACACAGCATCTGTTGCCTTCCCTTCGATTCCATGGACACAGCATCTCTCCTTCCTTGTCCAATAACTAAAACCTCCAACTCATTTGCTGTTGCCTCTGATGGCCCGTGGTAGAAAAAAATGATTATGGAAGACATCCTAGTGCCAGTCTCTGGCCACTGGCCAATCCACATGCAGCAAGACGGGTGAGAACACCTGCATGCATACATCACTCACAAAAAAAATAAAATTAACACACGTGTTGAGTACATCTGCGTGTGTATATATGTATCTTCTCTTTTCCCTAAAACTCTATATTCTGTCCTACTTTCCCCTGATAATTTTAGCTAAACATCTTATGAGCATCCACACCCACCTCACCACCTCTCTCCTCCAACAGCTACCACTATTCTCATTTCTACCCCATCTCCAAGGGCCCGATGCTAACTCCACTGTACACTATACAACTAATCTTATATGATTCTGACTAAGTTCCTAAAACTCTTGGCATTAAAAATACCATCACAAAACAAAATGCCCCAGTTAAAATCCTGGCTCTACCATTTACCAGTATGAGTATGAAGTATAAGAAAACAATGTCTTCGTCATAAAATAAGATGGAAACAGTACCCAGCTCATAAGACAAACTCTATGGGCCAATATAAGTAATATATACTTACAGCCAAATTCAGCACAAAATAAGCATAATATAAATGGGTGATGTTATCTGTTGTGTTGTCATTATTAATATGGCCACGATTATTCAAACGCCAACCTTCTTTGGCTTCTGTGACACTACCATCCCAATTCATCACTTAATTCTCATGAAGCGTCTTCTTAATCTCCTTCCCAGACTCCTCCATTCTACTCACCTTAGATACTGGTATTCTCCTCATCCTGTCCCCATTACCTTCTCTAAGTATTTCCCTAGTGCATTCTCATGTAGTCTTGTTGATTCCAACCTTCTCGGAAGCCTGCACTCCCACCAAACATGCCTTCTCTAAGAAGTCCACACGATATGGCGACAGTGGTGTCCAAATTATGTCTAGAACAAATCTCAACATCTTGGCTCCAGGACTAGCTGCTCTTACTGTATGCCACACCTTAAATAGCACTGCCGTTCGACATGTCAGCCACAGACTCAAGCGTTTCAACACTCAGTTCCCAGCTGGGGTGCTAGTCTGGCAGCTGTAGAACCTTTGGACACTGGACCTCGCTGACTGCAGTAGATCACTAGGGAAGGAGGTTACATCCACTTCTGGTTGTGACTGCTCTCTGCTTCCTGTGTGCCCCAAGAGGTAAGGAACAACAACGGCACACTCCCACCATTATGAAATCTGCCATGCCTTGACCATTATGATAAAGGATAACCTCTAAAACTATGAGTAAAATGTCTCCTCCCTTAAATTATCCCATCAGCTATTCTGTGACACTCACAAAAAATTAACTAATACATTGCCCTAAGTAGATACCTGGGTAATGTAACTGCTCTCTCTGGTTTCCCCCTGGGATAAGCCACTAAAATCTTTTCAGTCTACAGCAATATCTTTTCAGTTGTCCCATTTCTCATATATTCAGACTCTCATCATTCCAGGCTCCTGTCCTCTCTGTCCAAGACAATCCTATCAATATGCTGTTGGCAATTATCCTCCCCAAATAAAAACGTTATGCTATCAAGACACAGTTCCAAGCCAGATATGGTGCTATATACCTGCTACTTCAGCACTCCAGAGGCTGAGGCTCAATAGTGCAGGGCCAACCCAGACTATATCACAAGGTCAAGGAAAGCTGAGACTGTGGAACAACCCCCTCCTCTGGAAAGCCTTCTAAACTGCCCTGTCTGAGCCAGGCAACTGTGCATGCTCCTGGAGTAACCAGAAAGAAACAGCATGCATCACCCTGTACGACAGAATATATGCAGGTAGCCTCTATATTCTGCCAGGGTAAAAGGCAAGGATGCTACTAAGCTTCCTGTGCAATGCACAGGGCAGTACTGCAATGAGAAATGAATAGGGCAGAGAATAGTAGTCCTGAGGGTGAGGAAACCGCTGTGTTACCACCAACTAACTATGTCAGACACCTCAACAGACTGTGTGTTCTTCCTAACAGTCTGAAATACACTCATCTTTATAAAACCCTATGCCTAATAAAAGACCTTTCCCATAACTTATACTCAGTAACATAAGCACACACAATCTGAAAGGACCATTCTCCCGCCACGCCTTTCTGTTACTTACTCTGTAGGAAAACTTGAGTTTTCGAAGCTCAGCCTCCAACTTACTCTGGTATTGTTCTGTTCCTTTCACATAGCTCACACCAAGATTCTCAACTGTTTTTAGCACTAGTGGGGAAAGATTAAAAAAAGAGAGAGAGTATAAGTCCAAAATAATTTTTAAAAGACATAAATTAAAGATAAAACCTATGGACAGCAATTCTCTAATCCTTTGTTCTTAAACCATGACAGTATTAACAATTTTGTTTTCTACAAATACATTACATAAATTGCATTTGTAAGAGGATAAACCCCATCAATGTGCTGAAAATAGAAAATAATCTAAGACCAGAGAGTCTCAACCAGAGAAAACAGAAAAACGGGGGATGATCCGTCCAGCTGTGTCACGCCACCAACGCTGAGAAGTGAAAAGGCCTGTGTGTGCAGTCTGAAGAGAAGCTCTGCTGTCTGGAGTCTTCGGTCAACCTTGACCTCAGCACAGGAGGAGGATGGGAAGGAGAGGAGAAAGAATAAGACATAGGCTTTCCTTCCCTGGTGACACATAGGTGACACAGCAGAGGAGCCATCCTGAGCAGATGCCACAACTAAAGCCACGCACAAGCCTTCCTCACAAACTCCCTAGAGGCAGGCGTTAGGGCCAGCAATGAGACTCTTGTGCATTCCCTCCGGAACATAAACCCAGGTTCCTCTGGCTCCCTCCTGCTATGGTGTCCAAACAGCGTCCTCTCCACTTCCCGCCGTTCCCATTTCCATCTGCAATTTCTACCCAAGCAGGCCCATCAGCCCCCCTGCGCCTGCTCACTCGCCCCTAACATCCAACCCCTCACAAATCCTGTCACCACACCTCCTTTCCAGCTCTCAGTCTTTCCCTTCCTATCACTGCCATCGTCACCACCTTAACTGGGCCCTTGCCACTTCACCCCTTAAGTGACAAAGCCAAGGAGCGCCTTTCAGCCACCACCTTCACTATGAGCCATCTGACGCTGTTAAGCTCCCTATGACAATTTCCCCTTTGCCGTCACTCACTCTGGAGAGTAATGAGTGCTACCCCCTGCGTTAGCAGCTCATACCCTGCTGCTCAAAGAAAAACTAATGGTATATCCTGTCTCCCGGCCCTTCCAGCAAGAACATTCGGGAGCATAAACTCTGAAGACCGTGCTAGTATTTGTCTCAGTCCGTGTCGAGCTCATTCATTTCTGCATTCACACACAAAGGATAAGAGGCCTCCTGTTGAGTGGCCGCCTCCTGTTGAGTGGCCACGTCCTTCTCACCCTCAGATCCTGCTCGGTCTAATACACCTTCCGGTCCCCACACTTCTCCACTCGCCCTGAACTGGCCACTGAAAACCGCAGCTCTCGCTCACAGCCCCAAGCCTTTGTAGAGACCCTTATTGCAGGTTGGACAGGCCCGTCATTTCTTCGGCTGGAAAGTTCCTACCTTCTACTCATTTCTTCAGGAACCAGACCAAATTCCAACTCCCTAAGAAGCCTTACTTAATCAGACCAAGCTAGTTACTCTCACTTTTACGCTCCAGGAGCATTAATTTGTACATCTACCGAAGCAGAAGGGACTCGGATGCATGGCTTCTACTCTGCATCCCTCTCTCTCCCTCTCCATAGTAGATATGGTTTCAACAAAGAACTGCATTACAGTCCTCATCACAAAGTCCCTGCCTCCCGACACAGTAGTACCCAATGTGCCTTCCGCAGTGAACGTGAACAGAAGAACAAACAAACCCTCCACAGCACACCACCAGTCAGAATCCAATGGACTGCCAAATAAAGACGAACTGCCTCCATTCGCTGCCACCAATGACAGCTGCGCACCCCCAAGAATACAAATATTTGAATTTAAACGTCACTTACATTTAAGTCTATCAACAGCCAAGTTTTCGAACTCTGTCAAAGATATGTTTTCAGAAGGTGGCTGGAGGTAAAACTGAAGGCTGTGAGGGTAACAAGCATTTCTCTGGTCACCTGCCAAGCGCAGCTTCTTCCGAATCCTTCCTGAGAACTGCATCTTGGCTACCTTCTGAAAGCAGTGAACAACAACAACAAAATGTTTAAGTGATGGGGGAAATGTTAAAACAATGGGAGAGTTGAAACAACAAAACAGACATGTGGGTACATTGTATACACACACACAATACTGCATGCACAGATCATTAAAAGCGATTACACCTAGGCGAGGCCCTATTTTCTACATTCATCTGTAATAACGGAGGCGAGTGAGCACGGGAGTTAAACGGGGAGAGATGAGGGTGGTGGACGTTTTAGCAGGAAGGAAGTCAAGTGATGCTGCCCGCTCACTTGGTCTGTGTCGCCACCCTCAGACATCTGCGAACCCAAGACCAAATGGGGTTTTACTAGGGGGCAGTCCTTAAGTCAAGGGAAAGAAAAGTAGATTCTACCTGGATGAGAGACTTACACCTCATCTTATAACTCTGGGGACCAGACTTATAAATCTAGCCTTTGAATCCAGCCTTCCAGAACATTCAAAAATGCTTCAAGTTCCCGCCCAGGCCCCGGCGCCTTCCCGGACCGCGTCTCTTCCCACCCCCTCAACCCCCGCAAACATCACCTGTCACTCGGTCCCACCAGGTCAACTTAAAACTTTCAACTCCACGTTTTCTCCGTCCTAATAAACACTCTAGATTTTCGTTAGCCAGTTAGCAATCAAACTGGAGGAAACACCGCGCTGACAGCCGCTCTC
>LOEQ01001688.1:140158-160489 GCA_001685075.1 Bramus lutescens | reverse complement strand
CAAAAATAATGTGGAGCCAGGCATGGTGGCATGTGCCTTTGATCCCATTTCAAAAATAATGTGGAGCCAGGCATGGTGGCATGTGCCTTTGATCCCATTTCAAAGGCACATATAGGCAGAACTCTATGAATTCAAAGCCAGCATGGTCTGAATAGTCAAGGCTACACAGTAAGACCTTGTCTTGATAATGGTGGTGGTGATGACGAAGAACAAGAAGAAAAGGTAGAAGAAGAAGAAGAAGAAAGTGGAACATGGTTGGAAAAACATTAACATCTGTCTTTATTGTGCACATGTACACATATGCATGCACTCTCCCAAGCACACATATGTACATACACCTAAGACAAAGAATTCAACGGCAGCAAACTGCTCTCCCCGCCGCCCTCCTTGAGAATTCATGAAGACCACATGTGAGGTATACTAGCCACACAGTTGAATCAAACCTGTGCGATTTGTGCTTAGCTAAAGTCGGGAGTGGCTTTACACAGTCACTCTGGTGAGCTCCATAAAGCAGCTGTGGCTGCACTATTTGTCTGGCTGATGATTTGACTTGGTAAAGCTGAAACTTGTGGTGTTTTCAGAGTTAATGTTGCTAACCCCTTAGCAAAGGGAGTTATAGTCACTCTTGCTTCTGTAGGTTTTCTGTTTTGTGTTGTTTTCCTAGAAGCAGAAACAGGCTTGATTCTCAAATCTAAAGAGAGAAAGAACCTTGAATTTGTGGCCAGTACTCGATGTGGAGATTGCTCAAACATGTGAAACCGCTGCTGTCTCCGCCAAAGCCCTAGTTTCTTGATTTACTTAAACTGACTCATCCCACAGTTACATGATATTTAAAGTAAAGAGAATCTGTATTCTACTTAAAACCACGAAAATTGTAGGTCTTCCTTTTGTTCCTAGATCTGTCATTGGTTCAGGTTCCTTCTAATAAAAAACTAGGTTTCTGAATGGCCATATTTTAATTCTCCTTTACTTATCATTCAAAACATCAATTATCTGACTTCATCCTATTTTCCTACTAGTGGACAGGAAGCCTGTTATTTGTTAATGAGGAGCTAAGTGTACTCTGACAGCCCATTGGAGAAAATGAACCAAATACCGGCAGGGGAATGGCAGTTGGGGAAAAATGTACTCAGATCTGGAAAATGACTCAGTGTCTAGGAACTCACTGCATTTAACTCACAAAGTACATTCCAAATGAACAAACCAAATATTCTTCAAGAGAATCAACAAAAGAAAAATTCCTAGAGCTGTCAAGCAAGGGATTACTTATTAAAAATTCCATTCAATCGCAATGATATCAGTTTCTGGAGCATCTCTGGAACAAAGTGACCCTTTTTCAAACTAAAATCTGTCAATCATTAAATGCATTCCAAATTATTCTGAGAACTGTCAACATCCCCACGCCTGTGTGTGCTCCACTCTGTGTCTCGTGGTTGCGTGTTAGCCACTGATGAAAGCTGCGTGGTTATTAAACCAAAGTGAGAGCAACACAAACATTTTCAAAGGAGCAAAATCGAAGGCACATTCCAACCTGGCTACAGATGCATCTGAGAGACATTACATCAAATAAATAATCTGAAGCTGGGTACAGTCATATGCATATATTCCCAACACTCAGGAGGATGAGGCAGGAGGATTGAGAGAGTTCAAGGCTGCAAATCAAGCATCTGTCTAAAAAAAATAAGATATTCAAGAAATCAACCTAGTAACTAAAATCCTTGTTAGCCTAATAATTAACATCAAACTTCTCCCTTCTTCTGAAAAAACAAATGGTGGAAGGATAGGATGATAAACACAGAGTCTGATGACCTTGCAAATACTGCAGTGTGATGATTCCGTAGAGGCAACTGAGGTCGTACCCAGAGAAGAGGATGCTTCCCATTGACACCTGAGTGAAAGGCAGAGCCAGGACTAACGCTCGAGATGTTATTAAGAATGCCATGGCTCCTAGAAATGTTACTAAGTAGCCATCATGCATAAACTCTAAAAACACAGGAATGTCTTTTTTTAAAAAAAAAACTCACCTGAAGAATGCATCAAAAAAATGATTCTCTTTCTCTTTTTTCCCCCTCCTGGAAATGAACTGACCTAAGACTCCTGATGTCAAGGATACTCAACAATTTTTTCCTCCAGGTAAAGATTATGTTACATGGAGTGAGGTGGACAGTACTGGTCTGCTGAGTTCTAGCTGTTGAACACATGCTTTTGATATCATCCTCAGTGAGAATCCCCAACAAGCCACTGGGTCTCTGGGGCATCCCCTGTTCTTCTTCCTAAGTCAGAGGATTTGGCCTGAAGTTTTGGGTGTCTATCTGCCATATTTACATCTTCCGGTACTTCTGTTTTCTCTCCTCTTCTAAAAGATGGGCCCTGGAAGTGGTCGGGTCTCATCTCTGTTTCAACAAGAGAGGCAATGACTCTCCAGGCTCATTCACATCCCATTCTGCTTATACTTGCCTTTCTGGACATTTGCACAGCTGGGAAAGGCTGCCTGGATCACAGGACCTCTCCTGACCTTCAGGATCAACATAGCCCAACACAATTGCTCTCAGAGGGCTCATAGTCTCTGGGACCACTTTACCAAGACCATCTCTATCTCCCAATGTTTGTATTGCTTTTGGCAGTGTTCTGAAAGGGAGGACCAAGCTTAGGTCCCAAGTACCTTCGTAGAGTCAAAACATTCCTGTGGGACCAGCATCCAAAGGTCCCAAGTACCCTCCTAGAGTCAGAGTGCTCCTATGGGACACAAAGAATGCACTCTGTGACTGTGTGTCTCACCTGTACAGCTAACTACTTTGTTGGGGGAAAGCAGCGGTGGCAGTGGCCCAATACAGAAGGGAAGGCTATGATTAGATGCTATCTCTGTCCATCAGCAGGGAGGCATGGGAAGCTGTCTCCCAGGGTTTAACCATGACCGAGTCTTTGATCATAATCTGTAATTATTTTATTGTGAGCTAACCCAAGAAAGTGCAGAATAGGGGTATAAAGTAATGTCTCACCACAGCAGAGAGTTGAGCAATAATGTTGCTAAGGTGTGATATATATTAAAAACTCATCATTAAGAAAAAAACGCTACTTCTGAGCACTGTATAGCATTGCACAGCTTACAAATACAGTCATTAATCACGTGGCCCTCATATCAATACAGTCAAGTAGATGAAACATATATGACTACAACTAATCTCATGTTATAGAAGAAACCATATCTAAGACTCCAGACAGCCTACTTTCCTTTCTTCTGCTGTAGATGGAGCTTTTCTGTCCCATCCGCCAGTTCCCAAATAACCACTCAGAGGTTTAATATTGCTTATAAATGCTTGGCTGATAGCTCTGACTTGTTACTAGCTAAGTGTTACACATAAATTAACCTATATTTCTTAACTATGCTTAGCCATGTGGTTCATGGCTTGTTACGTCATTTTCTACACATCCTGCTTCCTAGGCAGCTGACTTAAGTCTCTCCCCGACTCTTCATCCCAGTATCCTCAGGGTTTTTTTTAACCTGCCTAAACTTATCCTGCCTTGATCTAGGCCAATCAGCTTCTTTGCCAACCAATGAGAGTAATACGTATTCTAGGTGTAGAGAAGGATTATTCCACAGCATTCTGCCCATTATTTAGTCTCATTCTTTAAGCTATATATCCTTAAAAGGCTGAGCTTAGGCCTGGGGATACGGCTCAGTGACTAGAGAGCTTGCTGTGCAAGAGCGAAGGCCTGAGTTCAGATCCTCAGAGCTCATGTAAAAAGCTGAGCATAGAGGTGTGTGCCTGTACCCCAGGACAGAGACAGAGAACTCTGGGCCTCACTGGTCAACCAGTCTCACTGAAATGACAGACTCCAGGTTCAATGAGAGATCATATCTCCAAAAATAAGATGGAGTGTGATCAAAGCAGACACATGATACAGCACAGACACACACACCGCACACACATGCGCACACACAAGTGCAGATATGCACATAAATATATACTACACTACACACACATGCGCACACACACACACACAACATTGTAGCTTTCACTGATTTAAACCACACCTCACCATGCTGGCATCAGATGGATTACATGAGTTTACCAAAGAGGAATAAATCAAGACAATAAAAAAATTTCATGTGATAAGTCATACTGTGAAAAATAAATGCTTATCGCCTCTCTACTGACACCCAATTACCAGACCAGAAAGCTAGCACAAAACTTAAAGCTGCAGCTTAGGCATCATCATAAATCTGAATTAATGACTGCTCCATATACCACACCATCCAACACCATAGGCAATACTAAAATACTTCCATAACAACTGTCACCAAGGACATCAGAAGGATGCTGAAAATATAAAAGAGGGAAAAGGAGCTATAAACTAGAGACAAACAAGATTGCTTCCCTGGTAGAATGAATCCCACTGTTCAAATTTCAATAAATATTGAACCACTTGAAGTGACTGTAAGCAGCTTTTTCAGTTTGTCAGACCCATCTTTTGGATATATACTTTTTTAAGGAAAAAAAAAAGATCAACCAGAGATCGGCAAACACGCATAACTCTGATGCACATACTAGGGAGAAAAATCATGTTATAATCTGTAGATTGGCCATGAGTCAGAAAAGGGAGGCGGGAGTTCCAACCCAGCCATTTACTAAGTGTTATCAGAGACACAAAAGGGAACCCAGAATTGCTTCTTTTCTTGGAATGTGTGGGGGAGAGTAAATAAGCTACTTGTGACAATTGTCAAAGGAGAGCTAATGCTGTACCTACTAAATTTTAGAATTCTTCTGGAAAAATTGTGGAATGAATTGTATCCCCCAAGAGCATCTGTTGAAATTCTAAGCCTACATCTTGCAATATTTCCCCATGAGTACTGGTCAGGGAGGCCTGAGAGACTCCCTGAAACAACATAGGCTCTCGGTCACCATCTATAACTAGATGATGAGACATCACATTTTGCTGAGTATACAACACATTTTGACTACAAGACATAAAGAAATCAAACTGGAAGTGGCCGGATAACTTGTTCACTGTTAGCTAGCTTTCACAGTGCTGGAAGATGCTATGCAGGGCCCTGGAGGGAAAAAGACATCAGTGGTCTTTCTCAGTCCTTGACCCAGAATGCTACAATGCCAACATGCCTGGCAAGATGTGACCACTGTTGCAATTGAAGTATGACGATTATACAGGTAACCTGTACAGACCCTACGCCTGTATTGCTGCACATGCACTACGGGACCATTCGCGAACCAGGCAAGGGCCTGGAGATTTAAACACACAAAGACACACAGACAGAGACACGGGTCATCCTTGAAACAAGAATGCCCCCTTTATTGTGTACCAGAGCCGCTTATATATGGATCCTTAATTGATAGCCACGCCCCAGCCAAGCCACCAGAAACGACTCCCCTGCCATCAGGAACTCCTGAGGGTCTCATGCTCAGAGCAGCTGCAAGCATAACACATTGTTTACAAGAAATTCAGGATCTGAGGGTTCACAGCTCCCAACAGTAACCAATCACTTTCTGGATGGATTTGAGGGTGCTCAGCCAGAGGGAATTCATGCCTGGTACTGTAAACCTGGCCAAAAGCCCCTGGCTCGAGGGGTCAAAGGTATTGTAAGGAATCTACTACTGTTGTTTTATTACATGGACAAGTTGTCAAATTGACTTTTAAGTATTTATTCTTTATTCATAGATTAGTATTGCTCTCAGCCTTGGCCAGAGAAACCTCTTTCTACAGTGGGCAATAGTACAGAAGTCCATAACTGGTCAACATCCTAAGAATAAATAACTATTGAGTTGTTAGCTCTAAACAGGACATCTACAACATCACCCCCTCACACACATTGAAAGGCTCAGGGAATGTGGTAGGACAGGAGGTGGAAAGAAGGCAAGAGCTGAAAGATGGGGAGGAGTGCTGTGATATGCTGTCTTCTGGACTTTGTATGCCCATTACACACGCCTGACCTCACTGCAGCTGTGGGTACCTGCATGAGACCGGCACAAGCTCAAGGCAAGGAGATCAGTTAACATTGCAACAATCCCCTCATACTTAACTCAGTGGGCTACACAAATCAAAGGGCATGCATAAGTGGGAGAGGAGAAAGAAGATGTGTTGAGGGATGTTCTAAGGGTGGAGAGAGTTGAGGGTGAGGATGATCAAGATATATCTTGTGAGTATATAACATTGTCAAAGAATAAAGAAAGGCTATTCTAGGAAATAGTTGTGGGCTGGAGAGATGGCTCAGCAGTAAAGAGCACTGACTGCTCTTCCAGAGGTCCTGAGTTCAATTCCCAGCAACCACATGGTGGCTCACAACCACCTATAATGAGATCTGGTGCCTTCTTTGGCCTACAGGCAGGATACTGTATAAATAAATAAATCTTTAAAAAAATAAGAAATAGTCATCATGGGTATAATGAAGTTGAAACCAGGTGATCTATTATCCTTATGTAACAATATCATGTGAAAACAGACACACCAGTCTGCTTAGGACAGAGCCAGAGGCTGGAGTAGGACACCTCTAAGCCAAGCCAAGGGACAACACAGACTCCGCCAATAAAGGCAAGGGGGGGTTCTGCACCTTAATTTCAAACTTTGAACCTCCAGAAGCGTGAGAGAATAAACATCAATTGTTTCAAGCCACCCTATTTGGGTACTTTGTAACCAGCCCTAGGAAACCGGTTTATGAAGAGATTACTTCGTGCTAAGGGGAGCAAGCCAGACTTCCAGTAAGAAGTGACATATAAATGAAACTCTGAAAACCATGTACCATCTGGTAAAGCATGCTGAACCTGCCTGTGGTTGTAGCTATTCCAAAAGCTAAGACAAGAAATCACTTAAGCTCCCGAGTTTCAGGGTAGTCTGGGTAACATAATGAGCGGCCATCTGTGCTGGCTAATTTTATGTCAACTTGACACAAGCTATAGTTATCGGAAAGGATGGAGCCTCAGTTAAGAAAATGTCTCCATAAGATCCAGCTGTAGGGAATTTTCTTAATTAGTGATTGATACAAGAGGGCCCAGCCCATTGTGGGTGGGGTCATCCCTGGGATGGCAGTTCTGGGTTCTATAAATAGGGAGGCTGAGCAAGCTATGATCAGCAAGACAGTAAGTACACCCCTGCATGGCCTCTGCACCAGCTCCTGTCTCCAGGTGCTCATCCTATCTGAATTCCTGTCCTGACTTCCTTCAGCAATGGACTATGGATGTGTAAGCATAAGCCAAATAAACCCTTTCTTCCCCAACTTGCTTTTGGTCATGGTGTTTCATCGTAGCAATAGTTGTATCTGAAGAGTTCAAAAATAAGAATATAGAAATGTAGATTCCAGAAATAAGAATGAAGAAATAATGAAATAAAAAGTTGTAAGCCTAGCAGAATGAGAGCAGGCTGTCAGCAGCTTTCTCAGCAGCTTGAGGAATAACTATTAACAGTGGGTTACTCTGCTTCATAACCCATAGCTCTGTTTACAAGGCCGAAGCATCTCTCTGCAAACTAAGAGCCCTAAGATAACACCCTGGCCATCCATGAATAAGGACGCATGTGAGCTGAGTTAACCTTTAGGTGGATATACGTGACCTCTGGGTTACACATTATCCCTGCTATGTGAAACTGGCAGCATCAAAGGGAAGAGCGCAGGGCTTCAGTAAACACCTCCTGGGAATACCAGGGAAGATAATACATTAAGTACAAACACTAGTTTAACTGAAAAACTCTGTTAATGGAAATTGGAAAGAAGGGCAATTTGTATCTGAGCTTTACCTTGAGAATGTAAAAACTTTTTTGCCTAATGCTTGCTATAAAAGGAGTTCCAAAACCGGCCTTGGCCTCAGCCTTACAAATCCATCTCTGGCTGTGGTCTCAGCTAGCTGACAAGCTTTTTGTGCCCCATAGAGATTTATTTTTTAATTTTATTTTTTCCTGGAATAAAGTTTGCTTCTGGTTTATTAGACCTTGGTGGCCTGTCCCCATCTTTGTGCGACTGACCACCATGTACCCAACGGTGTCAGGTGTTCAGTTCACGAGAGTTTGAGGAAGAAACAGGGTCACTCTAGGGTGAGTTTAGCATTTGCAGCTGCAGGGGAGTCAGCTTCTGTGAACTGATGGACTGTAGCTTTACAAAAGGCTCTGTTGTTGTTGTTGTTGTACAATTTACACCTTAGCAAGTCAGTTTCTGCTTACCAAAACCTCTTATCTTAAGCTCCTCAAAGTAGGCAAATGCCAAAGCAATTCTCAGCCACAGAACTTCTCAGAGGTCTTCTGCAACCAAATTTTGCATAGGCTTTGAACCTTTCAGGAAGCACTTAAGATTTACACACTTCAAGCAGAAGGGAGTGGGCACAAAAGGCAGATCAAAGGCCAGGTGCTAATACTCCAGAATCAGATCAGCTGCAAAGCTCTTGGGATCGCCCACTACAAACAGTAGCCCAAACTAAGATACCATCTCAGTATGAGTGTTTATATTTGTGCTATCTGAATGTCAGGATGTGGGTTTTCCCATTTTCACGAAGATAGCATTTAAGATTTATTGAGAATCTATTGCATGCCATACATGGCAGTAGGAATTATTCTACATCTGGACTAACCACTGACTCATCTCCAGAAAACATCTGGATTTCCGAATGCCCCTGCTCTTTCATCCTGTGATGGTTGATATATTTAGTAAGTTAGGTGAATGAATCAGAGAGAGATGTCATTTTTGTGTGTGAGATGACATGACAGATTCTAGGCATAAGCCCAGGATATTTGGAACTGAGATGACCCAAAGCCAAGGTGGCCATTCTCCATTCAGTTCCACAAACCTAGGTCATGAGGAGGCCTTCCAAGGACTAGACTCTTTAGGAGCACAGAAGTCCACCCCTTGGCATGAGTTGCATTCGACAGATGGGCCATGACATTGGGAAAGCTTTAGTCTTGAGGAAAAAAAAGTGTCCCTGAAAACAGAAGATAAATATATGGGAACTGGGGCAGAAGAAAAATGACAGGGCAGTAGCCTGGAACCACTATAAAAGAAAGATTGTTTAAAGAAACTTCCAGAAATGCGTTGGAATAATTTGAAGGCTCTTAATCTCCTTTAGTCAAACAGAAAAGAGATTCCTGCCATTGAAAAACAGAACACAAAGGAAAGACTGTTTAGTGAGGCCTTCTTTTAGGTCAGCACAGCAATGGGGGCCTGGTTACACGGGCAGGAGCTGATTTTCCTACATAAACTAAACCATCCTGAGACCCACTTCCACTTCACTAGTGAGGATACAGAGATTTACAAAAGATGCTATTTAAACTTTCCCAGACAGAATTTGCTGAATTACTGCAGTTGAATCAAAAGGAGAGCCCTGTATGCCTGCCACTGGAGCCACGGACTTTTGCCTGTGTCATTCCACTGTTCTAGGCAGAAGGCAAGAGGTGAGTGACGCTCACAAGGAGCGAAGGAAGGAAGGCATGAGGTCCAGCATCAGTCAAGGCTCTGGAACTCAGCCCAAGTGCTCTAATGAAAAGCCTTTAAACCAAGCATTCATACTGGCGGGGGCAGGATTAAGGGAATCAACAAAGCAGTTTGAAAGCACTCAAAGCCAGCAATAGAAGACAGTGTCTCCCAAAGAGGTCTGTGAGATGGGTTGAATCCCAGATCTTTGGAACTGGCATTATGTTAGGATCTACACCATGGAAGGACACCATCAAAGCCAGCAAGACTGGACCAAAACAGAGGAGAAAGCAATGTAACCTCCCTTTGCACCTTCCAGTGCAAGTGTCCTACCAATGCTGTCACCTGAATGCAAGTGTAAGGGGTGGGGGGGCTGGGTGAGGCAGAAGCAGCATCAGAGACAGCATAGGAGAAAGGAAGATACTGGGTTGGGCAGCAGGTACCCTATCCTACCCAGTCTGGTCTTTGCCTTGTGTGTGTCACAAAGAAGCGCTTCCTCCAGGGTCTGACTTCTGGGTCAGGTTAGCCAATAGGAGGAGGCTTTGAATGGAGGGTGTGTAGGGAGAAGTCAGTGTATTTCTTCCTTTTCTCTCTGCTTCAGACAAACAGAATCATAAAACAATAAAATAAAGAACAGTGGGATCATATCATAGGATAAACTGAATATGTGAAACCTAAAAGAAAATTAGGATGTTACAGAGTGATCGCTCCTGAATTACCTCACAGCGGTTTTCACTTCAGAGGACGTCCGTCCGCTAATGTTGCGGGAGCTCCTTCCGCTCCTTCAGCCAATAGCCGCTGAGATACCAGCCCATTGGGGCGTGGTCTCTCTCTCTTTAAAAAAGAAGSAACTGCCCTTAGCTCACTTCTTTCCCGACTGTTGGTGTTTTGTAAGTTTTACCCTTAAAATAAATACCCCTTTGAATCCCAACTGGTGTGGGATTATTTATGACTTACGCCTTCATGCTAAGACCACAGTCACACTCTCATGGGACACTTGTCCTGGTGCTCTTCAAGGGGATCTGCTTGTCTGATCCATTGGTGCTCAGTGCCCTGTTAGAGACTGCTGTGGTTCACTGTACGTTGTTTTCTTCTTCTAGAGTTACGAGAAGTTTCTGGAGGGGGAAAGCTTCCATAGCAACCTGTCAATCAGGCCAATGTCTTCAACAGAAAATCAGAGGCAAAGATGTGCTAGGGAGACCAACTTCATGGTATCTTGAAGTCACACAAGAAGGTTCATTAAATGCTAACAATTCTTTAAAAAAACTGGGGGGACTATTGAGATGGCTTAGTGGTTCAGAGCACTTGTTCCTCTTCCACAGGACTCTATTTCAATCCCCAGCACCCACAAGTCAACTCACATCTGTCTGTAGCTCCAGTTCCTGGGGATCTGATGCCCTCTTCTGGCATCCTTGGACACTAGGTATGCATGGGGTACACAAACATGCCTTCAGGAAAAACACTCACACACATAACAAAAATCCAATTTTTTGTGTTTTTTTCTTTATTGTACAAAACTGGCACAAAAAATCTATTTTTTACTGTGCATTTGGAACTTAAAAATAATTTATGCCACCTCAAAATTCCAGTAACATTTTTCACACAACTAGAAAAAAAATCCTAAAATTGATGTGCATTCCCAGAATACCCTCAGTAGCCAGAGCAATCCTAAGTAGAGAGAGCAATGCTGGATGCATCATAAAAAACAATTTCCAATTCTACTGCAGAGACAGAATAACAAATGCAACATGTTACTGGCTAAAAGATAAGACATACTGGGACTCAATGCAAGAGAGGACCCAGAAATAAACCCATGCAGCCAGGGGCATCTGATTCTCGATACAGACCAAACTATACACTAGAGAAGAGACAGCTTCTTCAACAAATGGAAAGTTGGAGAATTGGGTGTAGAAAAATGAAAGCAGATCTTAATCTTGCACCCTGTGTAAAAATCAGTCCAAAACTGATCAAAGACATTAAAGAAATAACTGAAACTTTGAAGCCGACAGGGGAACCACTTCAGCTTTCTTAAAATGACTCTAATAGTCCAGATCATAATAGCAAGAACTGATGCACATGACATGACCCTTAAAAAACTTCTGAAAAGCCAAGGAAACCAACAAAGAGAAGAGACAACACACATAAAGAGAGAAATATTTCATCCTACAGGAAATTAGCATCCAGACTGTAAAAAAGAATTTAAAAATTGGACATCAAGAAAACAAACAGTACAATAAATAAATGTGAAAATAGACATTTCAATTAAGTACTTTAGCACTCAAGATGCTGAGGTAGGCAGGCCTTAGAAGTTTGAGGCTAGCCTGGACATACCATACATTTCAATCCAACCTGAACTACAAAGTTAGACTTTATCCAAAAAAACAAGCAGCAACAAAAAATAAGCAGCAAGTAACAATAACCAATAAACTTTAAGAAAGTCAATGTCTTTAGCCATCAGGAAAATTTAAACCAAAAGTGAATTGAGTGGCTGAACGTTCAGCTCAGTTGGTAGAGCGCTTGTCTAGCATGCCTAAGGCCCTGGGATCAGTCCTTGGCACCACATAAACAAGCGTGGTAGTGCGTGGCTATAATCCTAGCACTTGGGAAATGGAGAAAAGAGGATCAGAAGTTCAAGGTCACCCTCTGCCATGGAGCCAGTTTGAAGCCAGCCTGAGCTACATGAGACCCTGTCTTAAAAAAATTATTATATTGAGGTTCCATCTCTCCCTAGCCATAATGGTGAATGACAAGAGCATAAAAAATTCCAGTGTGGATGCAGGGAAGTGGAGAGCCATTGCATAAGTAGTCCATCCATTTTAGAAATGATCTCAATACCAGGAGACCCACTTGTATACTTCTGGCTATATACCCAAAGCAGTACAAGTCAACATGTAATTAAGAGGGCTGCATATTGTTGATTATGGCACTACTTGTTAGAAAAGTATATATATATAGGCAAAGTATATATAGAGTCAGCTAAGAGCTGCATATTGTTTATTATGGCACTACTTGTCAGGAATGTATACATATAGGTCTATATATAGACAAGTTATATATAAAGTCAGCTGAGGTGCCCATCAATGGACAAATGGTAAAGAAGATGCAATATAGCAGTGTTATTTAAGCCATCCATAGTGTCCATTACCCCACATGAAGATGGACTAGGTGGCATTGCTCCTTGACTATAGGCTTGGCCTTGGAACTCACTTGCCTTGACTAGTAGAATGAGGCAGAAAAGAATGAAGCAGCTCTAAGTCTAGTCCCTATGAGACCTTGCATGTTGCAAACTTACTTCTTATACATATTCTCAGCCATGCTGGACTCAGAAAGAAGATGAGAGGCGTGTAGAAAAGGGCTACTTTGGTTAGCCCCCCAGCCAAACTCATTAGATGATCCAACCCAGAATGTGCCCCAGAGATACGTGTTCTTTGTGTGTGGTTTGTTATGGGTTAGCCACACAGCCAAACTCATTAGATGATCCAATCCAGAATATGACCCAGAGATACGTGCTCTTTGTACATGGTTTGTTATGTATCAAGTCAACACAAAAGGCTCCTCCTGAGCAGAACCCTTCATATTTCTAGGTTGTTAGTGCCCATGACCTATTTTTGAACTTGATTAATGGATCCAAATGTTCTTCTAAGTCTAAAGTTCACCTTTGATAGAAAAACTATAATGTATGCTTAAGAACGTGGTTGTGGGCAACTTAGAAGCAATTCACACGTATCATCAATACTCATAGGCTTTTCTTTCAGGTTCCCAAATCATACATCCAGAAGCTATTGGTGGGCAACATGGGGGTGATATGGGATTCAGCAGCTAGGTCATTCTCAGTTCTTCGGGCTTCTTTAACTTGCCCTCTTTCCTGCCAGCAGAGGTTTGAGAAATGCAGAGCTGGACCCAGTAGTGACAGTGACAGATTGGAGTAACTGTCCTCTGAGTGTCTGGCCTATTGAGCCAAAGACCCTGTCAGACAGCATAGGAAAGAGAGGGTAGGGAAGTGCCCCTAATACCTCACGCTAGACTTTTCTGTTGCTTCTAGGTTCTCAGCGTGAGATAGCATTCTGGTCTGGTGCGCCACGTCCAGTAGGCTCTTCCTATGCAACTGCTTTCAAACATGGCTGTAAAGACTTTTTTCTCACTGAAATCCCACTGTCCAGTTTGGCAGACTTCTTTGCTCTTGGTTCCTTTGAAGACTCAGAGGGAAAAACAAAGAGCAGGACACACACAGCAAGCAGGCTGACTCTGTGCTGCTTTTAAATGTGTATTTGCATCAGAGAAATAAATCATTTCAGACGAACCACAACTCAGCGAGACGACACACATCCTAAGGCTTAAAAGAAAGAGTTAAAGAGCCAGCTTTATATTTTGGGATCAGTGGGTCCAGGCCTTGGCTCAGAGGAAATTGAGCCTTTGAAAGAAAAGTTCTGCTTTCTCTGAAATCTTATCTGTAGCACATCACCCCCAATAAAAGTAAAACTCATACTCCCTCACTTCCCAGATTCCTAAGACCGCTACTCTTAGTTCTCATTGGTATTGACAGGGAAGGGGACACCATGGAAGAGAGAAATGAAAAACAGTACATTCCTGAGACATTAGCAAAGATCAACAGAAGAGAATTGCTGCAACATGGTGATTTTCACGGGGATGGAAATCCTTGAAGGCTAAGATGGGGCTTCCAGAACTTCTGATAAAGAAAAATTGAGGTCATGTGAGCTCAAAGGCAAGGAGAATACAGCAAGTTTGAGGCTAGCCTGGGCTACATAGTGACTTCAGAATGAGACTTTGTCCCAAGGGAAAAAAAATAGAATTCAGAATGACATTAAAAGTAGGTAACAAAAGATCAAGTTTTGGGATTATCTAGAAATAGAAATAAATCGGAGTAAGTCCAGTCAGTGAGATCACCCTAGGTTCCTGACAGTCTTCTACTGTTCAGCAAAACCAATCACTGGTTCTCAGGATAATCCGATGGCAGGTGGAAGTATTATCCCTATTTCAGAGATGAGAAAACTGAAGAATTGTGCCAGAAAGTCATGAAGCAACTCGCTTAAAGAGACATAACTAGAGAAATCAGAAGTAGGATTCCCATGGCTGCAGTTGCAAGCAGCCATGAGAAGTCTACCATCAGCTTAAACTTGTATTAACATGTTTCCTTAAAAATTCATATGAGGAATAATCCAATTTAAAAAAATGGGATACATTTCTAAACAGATAATTCTCAGCAGAAGAATCCCAAATGGCTGAAAGACACTTAAGAAACTATTCAATATCTTTAGCCATCAAGGAAATGCTAATCAAAATGGCTCTGAGATACCGTCTAACACCAGTCAGAATGGTTAAGATCAAAAACACCAATGATAGCCTATGCTGGAGAGGATGCTGAGTAAGGGGAACACTCCTCCATTGCTGGTGGGAGTGCAAATTTGTACAGCCACTTTGGAAATCGGTATGGAGAGTTCTCAGAAAATTGGGAATCAATCTACCTCAACACCCCAAAATACTACTTTTAAGCATATACCCAAAGGAGGCACACTCATCTCACAAGGACATTTGCTCAACTATGTTCATGGCAGCATTATTTGTAATAGCCCGAACCTGGAATCAACCTAGGTAGTTGCTAAAACTATAGGTTATCTTCACAAACTGATGGTAAGGCTCTGTTGCTAAAGACAACACCTACACAACTCATTGAATACGAAAAAGTCGAGCTGGTGCCTATACAGAGCCTTCACCCCTCCCTGCTGGTGTTCCTGACGTGGGAAGTTATTCTGCATACTACCAAAGAAGAAGCATAAACACCAACACCAACCCAGCCACAAATCCTTTGACAATAATATCCTGCCTACAAGATATGCTGGAGCAATGGCAGCACAAAGCTTAACCAACCAATATCTGATCTGGCTTAAGAGCCACTCCATGAGATAGAACACATACTCAACACTGCTTGAGTGACCAAGAACTTGAGACTAGATAGCCAGAGACCTAAAGTAAAACCAAATAATCCTGGTTTAAAATGTAGTGATAAAAATACCCCTAATGACATTTTCTATACTCATAGATCTTTGCCTTGCTCAGCCATATTCAGAGAAGCTGCCTCCTGCAGCAGATGGGAACAAATACAGAGACCCAGCCAGATAATAGGCAGAGAAAGAGAGACCTTGGAATGCTCAGCCATACAAGACAAGTCTCTATCAGATCCCTTCCCCCATAGCTCAGGAAACCCTGCAGATAAGGAGGCAGAAAGTCTAAAAGCCCGAGGAGATGGAGGACACCAAGGAAACAAGGCCTTCTCAACATCAGGACCTACACACTCATGAACTCACAGAGATGAGTTCATGCCCAGGTCCTGCACAGGTCTGTACCAGATGGGGTCCTAGAGCTGCAAGAAATGGACACACGCCCCGATCCCTGACCCAGAAACTGCCTCCAGTTGAGACCCACTCACAAATGAAACTCTAGCTTCCTCTAAGGAAGTTTCACTGAAGAAACAACCTACTTCAGTTTAGGCTGCATGCCCAGCAATAGATGGGTAACAGAAAATGCACTGATTTTATGTTTTTATGGGATTCCTGAGTGTGTGAATGAATGGGTCTTTGTGTTGAGCTCTTTTCCTTCTGTTATCTGTTTTGTTATATTCCAATGCAGCTGTTTTTGCTGTATCTTATCTTATTATCCCTTAGAAACCTGTTTGTTTTCTAGTAAGAAGCAGAAAGGGGGTGGATCTGAATGGGAGAGGAAGTGGGGAGGTACTGTAGGAACTCCTTTAGCCAATAGCCTTTAAGATACTGGCACACTCTGGGCGTGGTCACATGTCCTATATGAATAGATGAAGAACTTTGTGCAGTCTCCTTGGCTGCTGGGTTTGGTTCCTGTTCCCCACTCCTGCAGAGGACTGTTGATCTGTGAGTCTACCCCTAAATAAAGAACGCTTTATTATACTCCATTCTGGGCTAGCGTGGGACTACTTCATTGTAATCGTCTACAGGGAGGAACTGGGAGGAAGAGAGGGAAGGGAAAAATTAATAAATAAAATAATTTTTTAAAAAGAAGAAAGCAAACTAAGATGGTTTTTGTGATATTTCATTGTTTGACAGAGGTTTTTGTACACATTTTCCAATCGCTCCTCTTAACTAAAGCATAAGGTAAAATTGCTGTTTCTAAAACTAGACAACCTGTGTTTCTCGTGCCATGGTAACTGGAGAACCACAAAAGTGAGGCAGTTGCTTTCTCAAGAAAAAATTCAAAGACCTTTATTATCTCTAGCAGAATTACTTTGTCCATGCAGATATGGTGGCCTGTATCGCAGCACTTGGGAAGCAGAAGAGGGAGGACTTTAAGCTTTGGCCAGCCTGGGCTTCATAGCAAGATTTTCTCAGAAAAGAAAATGAACAGGGTAGAGTAACTGAACAGCAGGAAGGAGCCCAACACCAGGTAGACAGGTGATGTTTATCACAGCTAGACTTACCATCAGAATAAGGTTTGAACACAGAAAGAACATAGGCTCTGTGGGGTATTTTTAGTTTGTCCTGAAAGGGAAAGACTAATACGATTTACACACATGGTTCACAGACTCACATGCTGCCAAAATATCCACACACATGAAAAATAAAAATAAAATTCTATTGCAATGATTCAAAAGTACAGAATTCAGAGCCAATCAAACCATGACTTTAGCCAGGCGGTAGTGGCGCATGCTTTGATCCCAGCACTTGGGAGGCGGAGGTGGGCAGATCTCTGGGCACTCGAGACCAGTTTGATCTACGGAGCGAGTTCTAGGATAACCAGGGCTACAGAGAAAAACCCTGGCTCAAAAAAAAAACAATAAAAGAGATGTAAAATATTATATCTGATACTTTACAGTACTTCAATTTACCTAATTTATCCAATTTATGATATTGTAAATAGCAAAGTTATAAAACTTATACAAATTTCAAAGACTTAAAATGTTTTGTTTGAGTTTGGTTTGGGGTTTTTTGAGACAGGGTTTCTCTGTGTAGCCCTGGCTGTCCTGGAACTCATTCTACAGAGCAGGCTGGCCTTGAACTCAGAAAACTGCCTGACTCTGCCTTCCACATGCTGGGATTAAAGGAATGGACCACCACATCTGCCACCACCTTTCACCAATTTTAAAGTCTTTTTTGTCATTTCTAGTACTGTGGCTAATGAAATACATAACCTACCTGAGTTCGTTCACAGAATCAGTCAAGCCTGTTATTACCTGAGTGGTCTTGGACATAAGGATTGGAACTACCTCAGAGACCTGTGAGATTAAATTAGGAATACACATAAAAATACCTAACAATTTCCAGTACATGTTAAACCTCAACAAATTAAATAGCTTGGTATTTGCCTTTCATGGAAAAGCTAGATACCCTGTGGAGATTACTTAAAAGGCAATGCTCACTGCAGAGGACAGTAACAAGTATTGATTTCTATAAACACTAAAGTACCCTTGAGAAGCAAAAGATTAGGTTTTTGGATAGCATTCAGGGAGGAATATAGTCAGCATCGTGTTGGGATGGATTCAGAAAGGAAGATAGGGTCTTTGTCCTCAAGTGGACAAGCAATGGATTTTCAAAAGTAAAGACCCATTGTCAACAGAACAAGCAAAGCTGTGTACTGATTGAATGAGTGGATTGAAGTTGTGAAGCAATGAACGGTGTTAAGCCAGGAACAGTGAGGCCCTAGCTGTACATGCCTATAATTCTAGTTATACCAGTGTCTGAGGCGCGAGAATTACAAGTTCAAGGTCAGCCCTAGCCACGTGTCACAGGTTCATTTTTATTTATCAACTAGTCACAGGTTCATTTTTATTTATTTTTTTATAAATTTCCCTTAAAATTGCTATTTTTAATTTTATTATTTATTTTTCTTATATGTATACTGGTGTTTGGACATGCCTGAAATCCCCTGGAGGACAGAAGAGGGTGTTGGATCCTCTGGAAATGACTTGAATTATGTACGGTTGTAAGCCACCATGTAGGTTCTGGGAATTGAAGCCAGGTGCCCTGGAAGAGCAGCAAGTGCCTTTAACCTCATAGCCATCTCTCCAGCCCAAATATTGCTATTCTGGCAGTAGCATTTTTTTTCCTGAGATAGTCTACATCCTGTTCGGCACACCTGGCCTGCCCTGATTGGCCAGGTTAGTGTTAGTCGAGCTCTCAACATAGATCAAAGCAAGTGTTGGAACAACTGATCTGGTCAGAAAAAGACTTGTTCCGCAACTGACTCAATTTTCATGATAAAGAAAAAATGTTGGTAAAATATGTGGGAGAAATATATTTTTTCTAGAAGCAGAAAAGGAAAGGAAGAGGTTGCTTGGACTGTTACTTATTATAAAATGTTCGTATTTACAACCCCCCCAGGCATGTCAATCCATTCTATAAATGTTTCTGGAGGCCAAGCACTTCAACTCTGTGCGATTAGTCTACAGCCTCTCGAATTCATGTTTTCATTATTGTGCTTTCATTTTTATTCTGAGCTAATCCTGTCTCTTTTCACAGCACAATAACATGGTTTCAAATGTGAGGGGAAGAGACCATTTACAGTAGATCTACAGAGAAAAATGTACTGGGCAAGTTGAAGTATATCCAATTAGGTTCTGTTATTTTCAAAAAATGCCGAAGGCTATTGAATGAAAGTCACTAACTCGGTATAAGGTGTCTCCAAAACATAGCATTTCATCTAAATTTTTTTAATATTTCTTTTTTATTATTAAAAGTTTCCACCTCCTCCCCTCCTCCCATTTCCCTCCCCCTCCCCCCACTCCCTCTTCCCCCTCCCTTTCCAGTCCTAAAAGAAGTCAGGGTTCCCTGCCCTGTGGGAAGTCCAAGGCCCTCCCCCCCTCCATCCAGGTCTAGGAAGGTGAGCATCCAAACAGACTAGGCTCACTAAATGGTTTCTTAATGAAAGCTAAAGGAGTGTGAAGCTGAACCTCATAGCTGCAGCTAAGGGCAATTAGGTAAGTTAGTAGTGTGATTCATCATTTTCTATGAATAGCAAAATGAATCTGAAGGATGCTTTGTAACTCAAAGAGCTTGGCTCAGTCTCAAATTGCTCCTACCATCTGTTTCCAGTGTTAACTTGCAATGTGCCTAGTTATTACTCTTTCCTGACCAATACAAAGTTCTAATCCTAAGTCACATGAAAAAAAAGCTACTTGGACTTGGGGCCATAGGCAAATGCAGAATACACATTTGGATAAAAATGTGTTTTAAAGAAAATCTACTGGGATAATATGGATATATAGATATACACATATGATATTTAAGAAAAAATTCCATGACAAAAACAGACTAAAGGAATTCATGGCTACTAAGTCAGCATTATAGAAAATACAGAAAATGGAAGGGATTCTCCAGACCCCCCCCCAAAAAAGCAATAAGCATACCCTCAATGCTACCAGAAATAGCAATGCTAGGACAGTAGGTAAGTAAATGGGGAAACAGAAAATAACAAGCACTACAAAAACAAACAGGAAGACAGAAATTAATGCACACCTTTCCGTGCTAACAGAAAATTGATGGTCCCAATTCTGAAACCAAAGACTCAAACTAGCAAATTGGACTAAAATAGGATCCACCTACATTTTGCCTCCAAGGAATTCACATCTTCATCAAATGTGCCTCACCCACATCAGGATGAAAGGTTGTAAAAAGTATCCAAGCAGATGGAAGCAGGAAGGACCAGGTGACATCACCCTAATATCTGAGAGAACAGACTTCAAAACAAAACCTGTCAGAATAGAAAAGAGGCTTTCAGGGCTATAAAGCTGGATCAACAATTAGGACACACTCTGCCCTTCCAGAGGGCCTGAATTTAGTTCTCAGCACCCAAGTAGGACCATGCACAACCACATGCCACTGTAGGCCTAGGGGGTCCCACTACACCTCTTCTGGCCTCTGAGGAGACCTCCACCCTTGTACCTA
>LOEQ01001688.1:15230-41960 GCA_001685075.1 Bramus lutescens | reverse complement strand
ACAGGCTCCAAAGCTACAGAGAAACCCTGTCTCGAAAAACCAAAAAAAAAAAAGCAAACTTAGAATGCACTACTAAAGGACCTTGAAGCAAATTAGATTCTCCAAGGTCATTAAAATATATGAAAGAACACTGAAAAACTCTAGACAACATTCCACTCTTGTTTGTTGCTGTTTCTGGCTTTATTATGGGTTTTAATTAATTAATTAATATATTTAACTGTACTTAACATGTATGGGTGTTTTGTCTACATGTCTGTTTACTTTTTGTGTGCCTGGTGTTTGTGGAGGCATCTGACCCCCTGAAACTGGAGTAATAGACAGTTATGAGCTGTCATGTGGGTGCTGGGAATTGAACCTGGACCTTCTGGAAGAGTAGTCACGATGTGCTCTTATTCACTGAGACATCTCTCCAACCTCTATTTTGTTTTGTCGTCCCGTCCTATCCCATCTCTTCGGCTTCATCACGGCTACCACCNNNTGCCCTTTTTCTGTTTTTTTTTTTTTTGTGTGTGTGTGAGTTTTTTATTTTGTTCTTTGAGCCAAGGTTTCTCTGTGCAACAGCTCTGGCTCTCCTGGTACTCATTTTAGACCAGGCTGGCCTCGAACTCACAGAAATCCACCTGCCTTTGGCTCCCAAGTGCTGAGATTAAAAGCATGTGCCACCACCACCCAACTTGTTCCCCTTTTAGATAGTTTCACCATGTAACCAAGACTGCCCTTGAATTTGTAATCCTTCTTCCTCAGCCTCCACAACTCCCAGCTCTGTTTGTTAAGAATTGATTAACTTATGTCATGAATATGCTCTATCCATGTTTGCTTTTCTGCTAAAGAACAAGACTCATTGAGAACCATGTGGTGGTAGGTGGACAGACTGAGATGCTGACTCCCATGAAGAACTCTCTGCCTTTGGGCTACCATCCTGCCATCTCCATGGTTCCCAACCACACTTCTCTACACCTCCAACTTCTCTCATTCTGTTAGATTTGGTTACTTTCAAGGAAAACAAGACATGCTTTTTTTTTAAAGGAGAAACACATGGAATAGAAAATAGTTGCTGAACCCTTCCACTTCTGAAGAACTCACCAGCATTTCCTTAGAGCCTAAGATTACACCTGTACAAACCTGAAATGGGCAGTGAGTTCCATGTGGGAACGCAGAGTCTGGTGGCAGGCCACACACTTAACTTGAAATGGAACATCTTTGCACAGAGAGACCAAAAGTTTCTTTGCAAAAGATGGAAATGATACTGGGTGTGCTGTTACCTTATTATCTGAAAAACAAAATAAACTATAAATTGCAAGGTAATTTAAACAGAGAATCACCCAATCTTCCTCTTTTTTCTCTTTCTGAACATCAGTTAAGTAAGAGACAGTTTTATAGTTAGCAATAATGTAGACCATTTATTTAGACTGAAATACAAAGGGTGCCTTCTCCTCAAACTAAAAGAAATCTTTTTTTGTTTGTTTGTTTTGTTTTTCAAGACAAGGTTTCTCTGTGTAGCTCTAGTGCCTGTCCTAGAACTAGCTCTTGTAGACCAGGCTGGCCTTGAACTCACAGAGATCCACCTACCTCTGCCTCTTGAGTTTTGGGAGTAAAGGTGTGCACCACCACCACCTGGCTAAAAGGAACTCTTAAATGCAGAAGATCCCATTCCCAGACCTCCTAGATATCAAGAACACTACCCTGAATATGTGCTTTCTTGCCAGTTTCTTCTCATCCCTCAAAATAGGTAAAACATAACTGGGTAGCAGTGGCACATTCCTTTAATCCCAGCACTAAGGAGCTAGAGTCAGGCAACTTATTGTGAGTTTGAGGCAGTCTCGCTTACATAGTAAGTTCCAGGTCAGCAAGGGATGCAAAGGAAGACATTGTTTAAAATAAAATAAAATAAAATAAAAATAAAAGGGGGGGCTAAAACATACTCACAGATAGATACAAATAAACGTTTTTTAAAAAATAACTTAAATATAAACATTTCTTTTTATGGTTTTAAACTGATAATAATAATCAAGGGCTACTCTGAAAAGTATGCTAAATTTGCAAAGATGCAATTCATTTAAAGAAATTTAGCAGAGAAACACTAACATACCGCCCAGTTTAAAACGCTGATGAAAATGATTCTTTGCAGACATATGCTTCAAACATGCATCGTTGGTGCTAAACAGAAGGAAGCAAGATGGGCATGCAAAACATTGGATGATCTGAGGAGGAAGGCCATTGCTATGCCCATCGGCTGCAGCTACCTAAAATAAAAGGGAAAGCCATGTCACCACTAAGACCAGTGTGTAAATTAACACAATAAAAAAGGAACTTTAAATTTCCAATTTTATCATACCAATGCTACAGCTAAAATCAATATTCAATACATTTTTTTTAAAAAACATCAACACCTCATGGTGACATACAGATTTAATAGAAATGGGTTAAATCAAGACATAAGATTTAGCCAATAAGAAGTTAGAGCTAATTGGGCCAGGCAGTATTTAAATGAATACAATTTCTGTGTGATTATTTCGGGTGTAAGCTAGCCGGGACGGCTGGGACAAACATGGAGCCCCACTACCTGTAACAGTTTAATGATAATCTCTAGGACTGCTGGAGTTTAGCGAGTAAACTTAGTGCCCTAAGTATTTTATTTACAATATTTAAAATTTTTATCAACATCATTAGTGACTGCAAGATTAAGAGCAACATGAAAAAAACCTATACCAATTCCATGGCTATCTAGAAAAAGAGTATCTGCTCACAGAGCATGTTCTTACCTTAGTGAGAAGATGATCCCTATACTGCTGTTGAGAAACAAAATGTTCATAACATACAACACAAGCAAAGGAGTTGGCAAGAGGCCCACGTAATGTGATTGTTGGGTCACATGGAGAGTGGTCAAACCTACACAACCAAGAGAAGTAACATTAGAAAGATCCATTTTCCAGCAGATAAACCAGTTTGCTTTGCATGTGGAGCTGATGTGCATGAACACAAAAGACATACAAAGTTGTCTGTATTTCTTGAGACATCTATGAAGGAAAATGGCTGGAAACCCCCAAACTCTAAACTCCCTGTCTTTTAACTACCTAAAAAGGAAACTACCAAAAAAAAAAAAATCTCTGTTTTCTCATGATCTACTAGAAAGAAGCTCAGCTAATCAGCAAATGGGCAACAACAGAGCATTTAATTATCAGCCGGGCGGAGGTGGCGCATTATAAATTCTACCTTGGGTAATTACTTTGGAATGCTCTATCAGATTATGTAAGACAGACAAATACCTGTCAATGCTCTGTCTCCTGAAATTTACCGTTACAGGCTGGATTTCTCTACAACTATTTCAACTGCGCTATAATGCTAGAGAACAATCTAAATCTTACCCAGCTTTCTAGAAAACCGAAATATAAATTACAAATAACATATCAAAATAGCATAAAACAACTTGAGTTTCAAATATTAAGCTAAAACTATAATGGAATATCAAACTTCATTTAACAAAATCATTTTGAGAACTGTTTACACATGAATGAGACCCTAAATAGGATCTCTAACACTACAGAAAGCAAAAACAACTTGTCCCCCAGATGACTAACCTTCACCATCTGAATTCAGAGTATCCTCCTTACCTTTTCAAATGTCCAAGCAAAAGGTGCCCGTTGTCAAATTCCTTGTTACAGTGCATTATAGGACACAAAATTGACTTCTCACATCTGCCTCCACTTTGGAATGAATTTTTTTTCACAGAATTAACTGTTTTGAGTCCTACAACGTCAAAGTAGACCATAATAAAACAGGCCACAGTTGTGAAGTGACATTAGTATCATAAAAGCTAAATGTGTGGGGTTTTTTTGGGTGTGTGTGTGTGTGTGTGTGTGTGTGTGTGTGTGTGTGAGTATACATGTTCACATGTGTGCACACCACACATGGAGGCCAGAAGAAAAGCTTGGGTGTCCCTTAAGCGTGCCATACACTTTTTTGGAAGCATGGTCTCTTGGTTGCGTGAACTTACTAAGAAGACTAGGCTGGCTGGCCCGTGAGCCCCAGGAATCTCCTGCCCCTATCTCCGCAGCACTAGGATCAATAACACACACCGCCATACCTGGCATTTCTGATGCGGGTTCCAGGGCTCACACTGAGGTCCTCGTGTTCCCATCTGACCTTTCATCATTTCCTCCCTAAAACTAGATTTCAGTACCACCTATATTCACTAGCAATGGAGGCAAACCCACACACCTTCTACCTTAAGGCTCCCAGGAAGTTCAGGAACTGAATGAAATGTGATCTCTAATGAATACCTGACATTTTTAGCCACTGGTCCACACACTGTCTTGCTGCTTCTGTTTCTGAATGTCCTTGAATAAATTCTAATTCTTGCAAACCATGAGCGTGCTGAAAATCAAGTTTTTCCTAAAAATAATGAGAAAAAAACTCAGTTGACTTATGAGAACTACTGATTCTTGGGTGAAAAGACTTTAAGACTTTGATACATCAGTGATATAAAGAATAGACTTTATCCCAAAACTCCTCACCTAGAAATTTATACAAAGACTATACATATGTCAAAATAGTTATATGTATTACATTAAGCTGCTGAGCCCACAGCTATTTGTATAAAATTTGCTATATTTTTACATCTCCAAAAATATGGAAGTAGGCAAATTATAGCAAACATCTGACGCAAGTCAATAAATAATGACCAAACATTTTCCATTTTGTGAGATCATATATTTGTGAGTCACCAAATGGTGTTGAATAAATAAGGACAAAATAAATGAGTCACTCATTTCAAATTATATTATCTGAAGAGGTTTTCAAAAAGGCTAAAAACCAGCTAAATTTTAAGGCAATATTGTAATGAAAGTATAAAGGGTTGTTTTCAGCTTTAAATTTTTAGACATTTTCAAATTTTTATAGCTTTCTATATAAAAGAGCTTAGCAAATACTTTTTCAATGAATAACATCAATATCAGGCACTCGGCAGCATTCACCCCATGGCAGCACAAAGTCTCTGCTACCATTTACAAAGAGTGCCAGGGCACATTTGTTCAAAAAGGCTGAAGAGCAAACGGCTTAGGCTTAGACCAGAGTCTCCACCACTACCTCTAACTTCTGTTGCCATAGAATCTGAGTAGCCATAGACAGTATGTTAACAAGTATGGCAGTATGCAATAAAGCTTTATTTATAAAAACTCACAAGCAAACAAATACATTACAACTCCTGAAAATATGTGTATGTATTTAGCTCTTCCTATCCATGGCCCCTGCATCAGCTCCTCAGATTCTTTCCCTTTTTGAGTTCTTATCCTGACTTCATTCAGGTAAAAAAAAAAAAAAAATGACCAAAATTTTAATCTGAAGACAGTTAGAAAGGACAGCCATAAAGAAGTCTCAAGAATACTGACATGTACATATTTAAATTTTCTAGTCAAGTAAACAGAAATACTGGCTTTAATACAAAAATTTAAAAGTATCTTTCATACAGAACTAAAGTTCTAATGTAGCAGTGTGATCTTTCTTTCTTTCTTTTTCTTTTTTTTTTTTTTTGGTTTTTCAAGACAGGATTTCACTGTTTAGCTTTGGAGCCTGTCCTGGAACTTGCTCTTATAGACCACACTGGCCTCAAACTCCGAATGATCCACCTGCCTCCCAAGTGCTGGGATTAAAGGCGTGCGCCATCACTGCCCAGCGCAATGTGACTTTTCAATACACAAAGTATGTATCTCAACTTTCATAAGTCACCAATTTCTTACTCTAAAATTATTGCACTGAAATACTGAGTAATAACATTAGGGGCTAGAGGGAGGACTCAGCAAGTAATATGTCACATAAGCATGAGGACCCACATAAAAACCAGGCATAATGGCATGTGCTTATAGCTGCAGAACTTAAAGTACACAGGCAAATCCCTGGGGCACACTGCCCAGCCAGCCTATCTTAATCCCTGAGTTCCAGGCCAATGACAGACCTTGTCTCAAAACACAAGGCAGATGGTTCCTAAGGAGAAACACCCAAGGTTGAGCTCTGTTCTCCATAGGCATACACACACACACATTACAAAACACCACAAACACCAAAAGTAATTGAGACATTTTCTGCAGTTTTTATGTGGAATAATCACTCACTAGAACTATTCAAAAATTCTGTTTATTATTTTTCTTTTTGGAACTATCTTTACATCTTTATTATACATAAGTCTATAAATTAATAAATCCTTATTAAAATAGAAACATACCCTGAATGCTCTATTCTTCTCTTCTTTTTGTTGTTTTTCCACTTCAACATGACGGGCGAGGCGAGCCAATGTTAAAGCAACTTTATCCTTCTGATGGTCTATATGGTCTTTGTGTTTAAAATTCTCCTATAGTAAAACAAAACAATTTTTATTCCACTTAATATAAAATCAGCACTTAGACAATAAACATTCACTTCCAAACAGTTATTGCATTCAAGAACCATTTACTTCTGTTATAGTTCTAAAAATCTTCTTGATATGTGTGTGTGTTTTCAGATAGATGTGTGTATGTCTATGTGTGTGTTTGTGTATATGTGTGTGTTTTTGCATATGTGTTAAGTATGTGTGTATACATGTATGTGTGTGTTTGTATATATGTTTGTATGTATGTGTGTAGGAGGGAGAGAGGGGAATGGAGGGGGATCTGACTATCTCCTGAGCACATATTGTATTTTATTGTGATATTTTGTAATTGATATGCTAACACAAGAGAAAAATGGACTCAAATAAAACACTGAATGAATTAAGGGGCTGGAGATATTGACCAGTGGTTAAGAGCATTGGCTGCTTTCTAAAGGACCTAGCTTGATTCCCTGCACCACATGGTGGCTCACAACTGTAACTCCAGTTCCAGGGGATCTGATGATGCCTTCTTCTGACCTCCAAGGGCATCAAGAATGCCCAGTGGTATACAAACATACATGCAGGCAAAACATCTAGATACATAAATCAAAAACAAAACACATACATACACATACACAAGCAACTCAAAACTACAAGTGGGGAAAAGAGAAAAGATATAAACAGGCAATAAACAAAAAGGAAGACAAAAGGGCAACAAATAAACAGTAAAACAATAAAACAAATATGGTATTAACCCAACTACTCTACATGGCAAGTCTAAATATACCAATTAAAAGATACATTGTTCAATACTTAAAAGAAAAAAAAATTCGAGGGCCAGTGGGATTGCTCAGTGGGTAAATGCTCTTGGTGCCAAGCTTGAGCATCCAAATTCACCCAGAACCCACAGGGTGGAAACAGAGAACCAATTCACATGTGTTCTCTGACCTCCACATGCACCAGAGCATGAACACACTCACACATATACACACACGTGCACACAAATAAATATATGTAAATTATAAGAAATCCTCCTTTAAATATAGAGCCACACAGAAATAAAAACAAAGAATGAAAAAACAGATTATTTGCTTAGGGCTAGGAATTTAGCTCAGTGGCAGAGTGCTTACCTAGCATGTACAAGGCCCTCAGTTCAATTCCCAGAGGCAGAAGAAGATGAAGAGAGAGTAAGACGGAGGTAAGAAAAAAAAGGGGAGGGAGAGAGAGAAAGAAGAGAGATTTGCTAACACAGAGGTCAGAGGTTGACTTCAGATGTCTCAACTGCATCTCACCTTTTCTTGTTTTTTAAGTTTCATACAGGTATAGAACGTACTTGATCAGTCACCTTCTCACACTCCCATCCTGTCCTTCCTCCCCTCTGCACTCCTTCTGACCCCTTTTTTCTTCCCAATTACTCTCCCTCTTACTGTTTTATCCTGTTTGTTTGCAACTCACTGGGTTTTATTCTTAAAAATAAACAAAAAGAACTCTGACTACTAATCTCAAGAGTAAACTGAGAGACAGTGCTGGAACCTCGGCGAGAAGTATAGTAAAGGAAGCTAACACACACTAACTTTTTAAACTTTGCCAATTCTGAAGTTAGCAATTTAAAAATGGAAACATATGTTAAGTATTTTTTCCTTAATAATAATAGGAGGCAGGTTCAATAGTTACATGGTACTATTACTATTATTATTACTTATCACCAGTCTCTGTCTGAGGGCCAGAAGAGATAGCTGAGGCTTAAAGCCTGGCACAGTGGTAAAGTGCTTGCCCAACAGAATCACAGAACAAGCCAGCGTGAGTGAACGACAAACCCACTGCTAAACGTACAAAGTGAGACACGGCCACTAGACATCACTGGATGATAGTCTTCAGTGGCTACAGGAGAACTCACTGGCACGGGAAAACAGTGGTTACAAAGTTTCCAGAGATCCCAGGAAACCCCTACTCTGACAGCAACACAGCAGGCAGTCCAAGGACTCAAAAGAGCCTAGAGACTTTCAATTAGAACTCCAGAGAGAGAAATTTCCATCACCTTGTTAGCAACCTTCACTGTCTACCTGAATGAATCTAGAGCCACCATGGAAACATGCCCTGAGAATGTCTACAAGGGTGGTCCCAGTACTGTCTACCAAGTCCTATCAGAGGACGCAGACAGTTGTTCAATTTCCTGTCACTGTGACCTTGCTGTCCCAATGGACTGAGCGCTCAAACTGTGAGCCAAACAACCCTTTCCTGTCTTGAGTTGCTTTTGTCAACTACTTCATTATAGCAATGAGAAAAGTAGGTAACACATGAGGACAACTTCAAAAAAAAAAATTCAGGACAGATGAAAGTTCTTAAATATTTCCTATAAAACTAAGATAAAGGGTTCACAATTCTTAGGACTAGAAATGTTTACCATTCGCTAATGCCAAACGTTGTTGTGATTTAATATGAAGTCACGGAATAAAATTCTAGAACTTCCCATACACTCAGGCTAGATTTACCATTGGCTTCAGATTGAATTATCATTTATATTCTTAGATCTTTTCTAAGATCAGGTTTCAGATGTGTAACTTACCAAGGTCACACAAAACTAACTCTGAATCCACATAAGAAGGATAGGTTTTAAGTTTTATTGGAATATTAGCAGCTAGAGCATCTCCAGGACCACATATCTTGAAGTACTCACCAAGGTCACCTTGGACTAACTTCTGATACAAAGTACAACTAAAGATTCCATATGGACAGCAAATGATAAGGTTTTTGTGGTGGGGGTAATACAGGAAACCTGTAGGGAATATTCTGGCGAGGAGTCTCTATTTGCACATAAGTAGGTAGTAAGCAACAATACACCTCCCCTAGTACTAGGGATTAAACCTAGGACCTTGCATGTTCTGCAAGTGCTCTAACCACCTATGCAACATCTACGCCCTCTTTCCTTTCTCCATTTTGAGACAGTCTCACTATGTTGTCTAAGTCAGACTTCCCATCTTCCTGCCCTGGCCTCCTGAGAAACTGGACTGCAGCATGAACCATACCCCTGGCTTATCTCTATTGTTGACCTCTCAGTTTCTTTCAAAGCCGGAACTACACAGAATTAACAAAGATAGTACAAAGTCAAGAGGTTAAAAAGCAGACACATCACTTAGCCAGTATAAAACTCATAGACTTTACATTTCGTTGCTCCTAAGAGGGTCTCTTATAGGCTAGGCTGTCCTCAAACTTGCTATGTAGTCAAAGATGAGACTAAATTTCTGGTTCTTCTGACTCCATTTGCCAAATGCTGTGATTTAGGTGTGAGCCACCACATCTGGCTAACTTCTTAATGCTTTTTTTTTATTTGAGATTAAACATGTAAAGTATCCTGGGTATCCCTGAATGGCAATCAAATTCAGGATATTAGTTAACTTGATTATTCATGTCCATGAGGTTCAAGCAGAGGCAGATGCCAGCATAACTTTTAATTTAAAGAACATCTGTAACCCCAGCACTTCAGAGACAGAGGCAGGAAGACCTAGAATCCAAAGCCAGTTATGGCTACAGTTAATGTGAGGCCAGTACAGGCTACATTAAGACTCATGGTAGAGTGTGACTTGTTGGCAAACACAGGTCTCTGAGTTCACTCCCTAGCATCAAAACAACAGAAAATTATCCTTCAAAGTAGCTCTGCAAATCTACAAATGGTATAACTTGGAAAGGAAAGAAAGAGGACTCTTTCATGACACCCAGATGAACAATCTCAGCTTTGACAAACTGACTACACTATCCTTTTTCCCGTATGTTGCAGATCAGTAACCATTTCACCAGAAACCAGTTCTGACTATAAACTTAAATTCTAACTCTGATGGCAAGAGATTCATTAATAATTACCTCCAATGAGAATTCTATCATTTTGACAAAGTTTTCACCAAAAGATTTATCAAATGTAATGCACAAGAATTCCCTGGAAAGTATCAGAACCTGACACATTGCTAGGAATTGTGATCTGCTATGTAAACTGTACAATAAAGTACAATCATTAAATAAACCAATGAACTGACACAAAATCCTGCTAATCAATAAAGTGATGCTAAACTTACATTTCAGTTATCTTTCTTTTCTATCACATAGACATAAATGTGAAAATAATACCATACAGCAAATCCAGAAAAGTATAAATCAAATGTCTATAGCAGTGATGCCTGTCTAGAGGGTCTAGAGGGTCTCCTCCTTTCATACCTACTTTCTAATTTTCCCACAATCAGTACTGGCAATGGAACTGTTAACAAACCTATCGATGATCAAGAGTAAATGAAAACAGAATGAGGAAAAGCTTTGAATCTTTTGTTGCTTGGAAATACCCAAGAGATAAAATGAGTGGATTACAATTTCCCCAAGCCCAACAGAAGCATATTGATTAATTCTAGGTATAGTGGTGCATAAGCCTGCAGTCCTTGTTACTTGAGAAGTGGGGAGAAGAGTGCTTAAGACTACGCATGGATACCAGCCTGACAATACAGTAGGCATCTCAAAAAACTAAGATAAGTGACTTATATACAGGTTTAGTGGCTCCTGTTGAGACCATGTACCATTGCCATTTTAAAGCAAAAGACTACTCAGTTAAAACCATTTAGTATTGGTTTTGTTTACTTATATATGTGCCTTTCTAGTATATGTTGTTTTTTAAAGAGACTGGTTCCCACTGTGTTCCCATGTTAAGTCTCCAACTCTTGGGCCCCAATGATACATCTCTTTACGCTTCCCAAGTGGAGGGACAGCAACCCTGAAACACCACACCCAGCTCACATGTGCTTTTTGAAAATATCCAAAGCCCATGCACTAACTGCATTTTAAATAATAACACTTAACCAAACTAAAAATTTTAAGTATTTCCTTATCTAAGTTAGAATCCACTTTCTTCTATCTGCAACAGAAAACTTGCCCAATTATAAAAGCTTGTTCAATTATAAAGGTGGGTCATTTCGCAAATGTGTTTAAAAGGAGCTGATTACATCACAAAAGAAATTCTTATTAGCAGTTAAATTTCTCCTAAACTAATCTTCAATGAATGCCTACATAAATGACTAACAGAAGAACTTTCGTTTGAAATTCATTTACAAATGCCTGCTTCTCAGATCACTGTATTCTCAATTCTGAAAGGTATTTATATACTTTAGCCAGCTGAGTGCCATAGGGTTGCCAACTCTCCCCTAGTAATTAAGAACTGTCCTTAACTCTGAGTGCTGAGAACAATGTAAGCCTTTTGGTTTTTCGTTTTCAATACATTGTCTTCCAACATAGCCCAGACAACCCCCAAAGTCATGGCAATCACCCTGTCTGGCCTCTTGAAGGCTGGGATTATAAACTGAGTGTTTTATATTAAAAAACTCTTCTTGTCAGGCTTGGCAGCAAAGTGCCTGTAATCTCAGCAGTGGGAAGGCAAAAGCAGGTCTGAGGCCAGTGTATGGCTAAAATGTTACCTAGAATTTTTTTTTCTGACATCTCACCCCCTCTATTTTTGGACACAGTCTCATTTTGTGTGGTCCAAGTTGACCTCAAACTTTCACCAAACAATCCTCCTGCCTCAGTTTTACAAATACTAGGATTATAAGTGTGAACTATCATGATTGGCTTTGTTTTGGGGGGGGGAGCTTAAGGCGTACACCACCACACTCAGCCCAGAAATTCTTTCAGTTCACTTCTCATAAAACTTTCACCATAATTTGACCCCCAACCTTTTCTTTATTGCTGTCACTAGCTAAATCAGTTATTCAGAAATATTTTACCAAGATTAACTCAATAAAACTGTAAGGTTAAAGAAGTGAGTCTGCTTTGACAAGTTCTAGAAACACAATGTTGAAAATCATGGGGTTTTATGAATGAAATCACTGAATAACAGCTTGATGTAGTATATAAGTGGCTTAAATAATACAAAAAAGACATTCTTGAATCACTGTTCATCTCTAAAAAGGTAATTTAGTAGCAATATTAAATTTTGTATTTCCTATAAAACTATTTTAACTAAAACATGAATAAACTATATCCATGTTTCAGTTAAAGTAATTCTGTAATTAATTTAATTCTGTAACATGAGATAACTACTCAACCTATTTCACAGGATAACAGAAGTTAAGAGAAAAGCATTCTGCAAAAGCTGGCTCAAAGAAGAGCTCTCAGCAACCATTTTCCTAACTGACTCGCCAAAAGGCACTTTCTGGCTTTTGGCAAAGATACTAAAAACACATTAAAAATTTGTTGGCTATAGGAGGTTGAATAGTAAAAGGGGTGCACAGAAAATGACCCAAGGCAAGGGTTCACTTAGCTTCATTACCCTTAACTGCTATGTAAAGGACCCCAAATTCAAAAAGCTGAAAACAGAGGCCAACTGCAAAAGCAGTATACAGTAACGACCTGCCTAGCGTACTTGGTCGGGGAAGACTTCCTGAAACAAATGCATTACCAAATTTAAAGCCTTTTGTCATCATTTTTCCAAGGTTGGTTTGTAATCTGTAATCCCAAAGTTCTAGGTACCAGAAGTCCCTTTTGCCCAATTTATGATTCAAGCCTCATCCCAAAAAAGTTTGAAAGCCAGCAAGTTTTCTCAAGAATTTTATATCCAAATACAGATAAAGCAGGATAAATACAATGCAGTACAATATATATTCATCACCCCCAGCGATAATTTTTAAACCAAAAAACCTTTTTTTTACAAAGCCATCTCCCTCCCACTCCAATTTATTGTTCACAAATACAGAGTTCACAGAATATCTGCTTTATATAAACAAAGTCAAAACCCAAACATGCAGATATACCCCATTCTATACTTTATACCAGTAAGAAAGCTGGTACCACCAAATCTGCTAAATAAGATTCTACCTGTCATATCTTTTGAGTAAGCTGTTAGTATCTTTCTATATTTATTTTTCTAATGACAGACCCTCAGCACAGGAAACACGTATGTGCATGCGTGCAGGAGTTTATACAACTTTGGAATTGAAGGAGGATTTCTAACTATCTTAGACTATGTGAAATTGTGAGAAAGAGTTACTTTTAACCCTGAGTGCCACTGTGATGCCTCTGACAGGGGAAAAAGAGAGAGTGGAGGAAGGAGGTCGGGGGGGCAGAGAAAAAGAGAGGAGGAAAGGAAAAGTGAGCAGGACAAGACACAGTGGCTCATGCCAGTGATTCCCACACTCAGGAGGCTGAAGCAGAAGGACCACTGAGGTTAGCCTGGGCTACAGAGTAGACCCTGTCTCAAAACAGAAAGAGAACTTGGAATGTAACTATAAGGTGCTTGCCTAACATTCAACACGGCCCTGGGTTTGAGCCTCAGCACCACATAAACCAAGCATGGTCACTCATGTCCGTTACCGTAGCACTCAAGAGGTGAAGGTAGGAGGATCAAAAATTCTAGGTCATCCTCAGCTATACAGTGAGTTCAAAGTCAGCCTGAGCTACATGAGATCCTGCATCAGAAAAATAAAAAGGAGAAAGGACAAAGAAAAAAAGCAGAGGTTGCTAAAGTGTTCGGGGGCTACTGGAATTACCACAAGCACAAAATGCACGAGCACAAACCACCTGCAGGTGCCAACTACAACATTCTTACACATGTTCATTTTCTCCACAACTGCCCGGAAACTGTTCCTAAGTCAAAACTGAGAGCTATCGGCCACAGCTGCTGCTCAAGAAGGTACTGGCTAAAGGACCCTATGCAGCATTAGCCAGGAGGGATTCCACTCTGTGTCTTCAGTGCTCTCCACCAGTCCTCAGTTCTCGCTCACTGTTTAAGCTGCCCCAGGAAAGGAATGCAATGCTGAGGTCTTTCTTCAGCTTCAATTATTTTAGACGTGCATAGCAGACACAGTATAAAACAATTTCTGAACACTTCCATAACCTTTAGGCAACAGCCACACATGCAATATACCGAGTCACAGGAACCGACACATCTTCATGCATAACTTACCCTCTCCACAGTTTCATTTCCTTCATTTCTGTACATCTCCAAGGCTGTTCTTACCATTCTAAAGCCAGACAAACCTCATGGCAGTCTCGGCTTTGCATGTCTCAGTTCTCCCTTCTAAATGAAAGGCTGCTTCTCCAGCAGACCAACTACACTAACACCCTCCAAAGTCAGCTGAGCCAGCTGGTAGGAAGGCTTTTCTGACCTCTCTAGCTGGCCTTTCTCATGACATCACCACACACATTCCTGTGAATAAAGCAGTTACTGCAGTGCACGGGCATCAGAATGCCTGGCTCTTCCTCGGCTTCTGTTCTGGATGGAGTCCCATGTGAGAACGTACTCCATAACCAGACCTCAGTGCACCCATACCTTTCTCAGTCATTGCCTACACACAGTGGATACTGGATACTGAGGTGTGACTGACAGCGGCCCATGCTCAGTGGATGACCCCACACCCATGTACACATGGGCAGCACTAAATAAAGCAGTGGGAATTTTTAAAAGAGCCAGTACAGTAAGTTGGGAGGGATATTTTTAAGCTGGAGGGGAGATTTGTTAAGGGAGGCCCAGGAAAGCAGGAGGGAGTGGGGATGAACATGATCAAGATACATGGTACACAAGTATGAAATTTTCAAAAAAGTAAAAAGCATGCAATTCATCCCATTCATAGGAAATCTATGAATGCAGAATAACAAAATTAGTTACAAAATTAAATCTGCATTAGGCTTTAGTGTTTTTCAAAGTATTTAATTATTTGTTTGGAGGCAGGGTCCATGTAGCCCTGGCTGTCCTGGAACTCACTATATAGAATAGCCTGTCTCTGCCTCCCAGCGCTGGCATGTAATGGCGTGTGCCACCACACCCAGTTAGTACTTTAAAGTAGGGAAACAGAGGCTGAGACAATAAGTGACTTGCTAATACTGAGGTCAAATCCTTTAGTGTTTTAAAATTCAAACACCATTCCACCTTTGTTTCACCACACAAAAATGGAACAAAAAAGTAAGAGATAAAAATTATGACTAAATCAATCAGTGCCACGAGTGAACTGAGTCTGAGTAGTGTGGAGCAGAAGCTGTGAGCACTGTGACAACAGCTGCAGTACAGAACCTCGACGGAAGAGTGAAGGCTATTCCTCATCTCAAAGGTGGGATAACTAAAACTCAGTACCAAGTACTAACAAGAGTGCGTGGATAGCCATAAACAGAAAAAGATTTGTCCGTAAAAGATGTAACACGAGGGAGTCCGCATCAAAGTGGAGGCACACCACTCGAACAAATCACTTACTGACACATTTGCACAGAGATGAAGGTAGCTAGGAATGCTTAGTACATAGCACACACAATTCTGCCCTTGCCTTTCTTAACAGACAGGAAACTGACAAATCCACTGCAACCAAGATCAAGATGGTCTAACCATTCACAATACACAGAGCTATTACAGGTCATTAAAGAAATATAAATACATACACAATTCTGTGCTAAGAATCTAAATGGGGTTATTTACATATTAAATATATTTTACTTAAGATATTATGGAATGGGCTGCATTCCAAACAGGAAAATTGCCACAAAGAAATAGGACTTGTTAGTGTTGATTTTTTTATTTTTTTCTTGAAACAGGGTTTCACTATGTAGCCTTGGTTGGCCTACCATTGGCCATATAGATCAGGCTGGCCTAGAAGTGATAGGGATCTTCTGCCTGCCTCTGCCTCCATAATGCTGGGAATCAAAGGTATGGGACATCACACATAGCTGGCAATGAAATGTTTTTCAAACAAGACTTGGAATCCTAGCACTTGAGGCAGGAGGATTGCAACAAGTCCTGAGCCAGCCTGGGCTATACAACGACACCCTCTATGAAAGCACCTCCCTCACACACACACACACCAAGCAACAACAACACACCCTGTGTCTTAAAGATTGGAGGTAATTTCATTCCATCATTATTAGGTCAGTGTTGCCTCACTAACTGAAAAAGATACAAAGGGTCCATAGCACAGTAAGTTACTTAACATATACACTGCATTATAAGTAAGTCCAAGGAGTGTGACTCAGCCATCACAGACAAAAATGGGAGTTCTGTGTCCCTTCAAATGGAATGCTGTGATAGTCACTCTCACAGAAAACAAAAAGCATGGCATAAAGTTCATGGGAAAAAGGAGCACATGAAAAGCTAGCCTTGTACAAGGACGAACAGAACCTCTAACAAAGCAATACTTGAGGCATTTACAGTCAAAGTTGAATTTTTAAAAAATATCAGCAAATATACATTTACTTTCACTTATACCAAAGAGAAGAGGCAAGAATACTAAACACACTATAATACTCAAAAACAAAATCTAAGGTCTTCCAAGTTCTAAGAGAAACCTGAGAACTCTAACCTCGAAAAATCCAATAAACCATCTGCAATATAGCTCCCTCAAAAAAAGAAAAAAGTAAAGCCCTTAAAACCCAAAGATTGGTACTTTAAACATATCAGAGCTATACTATAAATGAATTTTATGATAATAAATTTAACCATTAACAATATATACAGAATGCATCTGTGAAGAACATACAATGGTTCACTCCTGGAATCCCAGTACTTGGGAAAGTGAGATGAAATTGTCTTGAAGTCAGAGCCAACCTGAACTATAGAGACACTGTATCTAAGACAAAACCAACAGCAACAACACCACCAATTAAATATATACATCTGAACTAAGAAAATGGCATTAAATGAGACATTATTCAAAAGAGTAGCTAAAGATATTGAACTTCTGATCCTCCTGCCCCTACATCCTAAGTGCTGGGTTTAGACATACCATTCATTACTGGTTGATGCAGTACTGGGATTTGATCCCAGGGCATTCTGCCCATTAGGCAAGTACTGTTCTTACTGAACTATATTCTCAGCGCCTGTATTTTTTTTAAAGATTTTAAGAAAAACTAAATACATTCTTCTCACAAATGCTTTTGACTATTAAACATACAAATTAAATTACATTTAAATATACAAATTAACATCAAAATCTTGGCTAGTAGAACAAAATGTCTCACACTTTCTAATTCCAGCACTTAGGAAATGAAATAGGATTAGGAGGTGGTTGGGGAGGGAGGAGAGAAAGGGAAGGGAAGCGATGGGGGAGAGAAGGAAGGAAAACTTGAGCAAAGTTTTCCTTTGGTGGGTGGGGAAAGGATTCAATAGATAAAGTGCTTGCCATATAAGTACAAGGACTCAAGTACCCATGTAAAATGCTGAGCACAATAGCATGCATGTGTAATATATATAGTATGAGGTGGGGTGGGATGGAGAATTCCTGGACCTCACTGCCTAGCTAGTCTTGGGTTGGCTAACCCTGTGAACTCATAGTTCAATAAAAGACCCTATCTCAAACAAAAAAACGAACAAACAAAAAAATGGAAAGTAAATAAGGAAGACACCTGACATCAACCTCTGGCCTCCATGTGCTACACACACACACACACACACATATCATACACACACATCTCTGCTAAGTATACAAAATCTCAACATCAAAGAGATTAAGGGAAAAATGAGACTTCCTTGGGAAGAGATTTTGGGTAAAGACAGATCAGTATCAAAACCCTTAGCAAGACAGCATGACTAAAAGCCCAGCATGGTGCCATTCCCCTGAAGTCCCTGCCCCCAGGAAGTGAAAGCAGGAAAATCATGTATGGGGCAGCCTGAGCAGCTACCTAAAGCCCCTCTCAAGACACAACTGAACTGTGACCACCTCTACATCCTACAGGAAATGAACACAAACTCCAGTAGTAAGATCTTAAGTAATACAAAAGTGCATTGTAATAAAGTCAAATAAATGATGACACAGGAGTACAAAAATGGGACTACACTAATAAGAGAAAAAGAATTTAATAAAATACCATTCTCATCAATCATCCAGGAAAGGAAACTCCATAGATTTTAATGGTTTATGAAACTTGCTAATTATGAAGAAAATTTGCATTCAATACAGTAATCAACACTCACTTACTGATAACTTCTTTAAGTTTTAAGTGAAAAGAACTGTCTAGTTTATATGTCCACTAAAAACCACACAGAATCAACCTGACCAATAGAATGACATGCATAAGATGTATGTATCCACAGTAACAATTATTGGTCTATCCATCAACATTAAGTACTTATGGGTAAATTTCAAAAACAGGGGAACTGGACAGTGCAAAACTGGGGCAAAATATGCCTCACACTGAATAAAAAAAATTGTTATTGCAGTCTTCTACTCCTAAAAGGATCTAACCCATAATCCTAAGCCTTCAGCAGAATCCCAATGAACTAGAACCTCAAGAATGACGAGTGTGGCTAACCTTTCTGTTACCCTTATCAGTATCCAATTCTACAGTGAGAGGGAATTCTGGACTTTGCCTTTTCAACCTCCTTGGCTTACAATACCTGAGAGGTATATATCCTGGATGTATCAGGCCCTTAAGGACGTTATCAATCAGGTCACTTAGGTATAATGCAGTGAAGTAGCCTGAAAGAATATATGCTGCCCTCAAAAATAGCATTTTGAAGGCTAATAAATACAGTTATAATAATAAAGAAGCTGCCAGTTTAAAAAGGAAAAAAAATTATACTGACAAGGAAGCTGCCACAGACTACTATATATAAATATATAGTGCCATCAACTTTACTGTTTAAAATGACCTTGCTGTTTCTATCCCAGTAAACACATCCATTAAGCAAATATAAGTTGTTTTACTATGGCTATGATTAACAAGGTTAGATGTGAGATAAATGACTAAATAAGAAAATCTAGAATATGCAAAGAAAAAGAGCTACTTTTATGTCTAGAAACCAATCATTAAAACCTAAAAAGAACTTCTGTGACATTAATTAAATAAAGAGGGAGATTTATTCTATAACCTTCTGAAATTAGTAACAGTGCTATAAAAAAAACAAATTAGCATTCAGAAGTACATGGAAATAGTGCAATTGTACAGATAATAAAGATAATAAACTAGGTAAATCACTGTGATGAAGTCACATGAACATCACATAAAAGGTTAGGTCTTAAACATAAGAATTAAATTTAAAAAGGCACTTTATATAACAATAAATGGAAATAGTATTTCTCTATACACAGTAGCTACAAAAAATCATACTGTCTTCAAATACATCTTACATCTAGTCAAGAAATGACATTTTGAAGGAAAGGATCACTAAACACATCCCTTTTGAGAAAATCAAATCATTAAACTTTTAAGTACTCCAAGGTATCTAAAAAAGCTAGTGATATTCTCACTCAACCTAACTGGAAATTCTGCTGCAGGCTCTGCAGACACAATTTAAATATTTAGCTGGTTAAATCTAAATGCTATATTCTACTGTACTGTCTACTGGGGTTGTCTCACTACAAGTACCAACTTTTATAACACCACCATAATCATTCAAGTTTGCAGTTTAAAAAAAAAAGATAAAACAGGTAAAAGATGTTGGAATAGTTCTGAGTCAAGTAGCTATAGCTAAGAGAGCTCCCACCCTACCATACTCTGTCCACAAACAACTCAAGGGCCAAATACTTTTTTAGTTTGTCTGCTTAATCACTAATTTGGTGATTTTCTGACACTCTTCACTTTCAGGAAAACTGAGTCCTTTGGAGTTGCTTGGACTTAACAATTAGTAGTCAAGCAATGTACTTCATTAAGGAATAGCATAAACATCTAAGATGACAGTAGGGCTGTCCTGAACATATTTAACAGTGTATAATAATGTGAAAATTATTAAAGTGCTAAATTTCATGTGCTTTTTATGTTGTTGTCTAGTATGATTTAAAGCAATAATCGGTACAAATAAATTAGGTGGAAATGCCAAAACAGTTTTGAAGAACACATCTTCAAGCATTATTAAAATATTGTTTCATTTTTGAATAGCAGGAGTATCTCAAATCATATGTGCTATGTAGCATCTAATTAATTAGGGCAAGATGGAAAATGAGGAAGATCTGCAGTAACCTGAACTAGTCAGAAACACCGCACAAAGCTGTGTGCACCCTTTCCCCAGTGCCGTCTGAGTGGCTACTCCTTTCTCAGAAGAAACTGCACTGCTACCGGTATGGGCTTGAGTCTACACCTTTATACAGAATTCGCTGTGAGCTACAAAAGTCTTTTTTTCTGGAGCTCATCTGAGAGACACTTTAGAGAGCCCTGGAACGAACTTAAGGAAGTCAAAGTAAAATGTTGTTGACAATACAGAAAAGTAAGTTAAATATTAACCCTAGATACAATTTGGTTAAATTTGCTAAATGCTTGATAAATAGTTCAGGTTTAATCTACAAAGAAAACAAATAGATCCAATACCAATACAGTACCCTAAAATGATCTGACAAAGTAACTTCTTCCAAGCTATGAAATCCATGCCTTCAATCTATATGCACAAAAGAGAAGTGCCAGCCGGGCCTTTATTTGGAGGCAGAGCTAAACTGATTGCTATGGGTCCAAGGCCAGGCTGGTCTACATATCAAGTTCTATGTAGTGAGACGAAGAAATGTAGATTAAGCAGAGTGCTGGCTAGGGTATGAAAGGAGGAAGGCATTGTCTAATGACTTACAAAGAGGTTAGCATCACAGAAAATGTCAGTCACTATGATGTAAGAATCATGGTAAGAAACAGAAACCACATAAACCCGCATGACAGTGCTATAATCCACTAATAGTATACTTAAAACATTTTGATCAAGCAGATTAAAATTTAAGAAAAAGCAGGTGTTTGAACATCCAAGACAATACATAATTACATTTGTGAAAAAAATTATTTTTTGGCTGCCAAGTTACATTAGGTAAAGTGTTCAGATCCCCTCAAACTTGACACTTTCTACTTTAAAAGTCATGTTGTGAAGACAAGGACATAGGGGCTGGTATGTTATAATATAGCCATTGCTTTGATATTAGAGAGATGATGCTGTGGGACACTAACATAACTGAGGTATCTGCTGCCAGCTCCAGAAAGGTGGAGCGTTATTATTGGGAGCAAAATGCAAATCATCTCTTAGAGTTAGTCCAGTTGGATTACATGACAAATTAAGTCAACCAAGAACATGTCACTCAAGTCTTGATTCCAACCTTTTGAGAATTCAATAAGAAGTATTATCATCTATATTCAGAAACAGCTGTGTATCTTGAAAACACCCAATCACACTTTACATATCAGGGATTTCTCAAGGAAGTCTAGACTAACGGCATCCCTCTTTACTTCAAGAGAACAGACTGTCAGGCATGTTTGGAATTCTTGCTCTTAAAGAGTTCAAATTTGCATGCCTGGATGATGGGAATAATATTCTGTATTTCCAGAGCCATGACAATGCATTTGTCTATTGTACTGAGAATGTAATGCACTATCGAGCTCAAAAGAACCAACTGCTTAGAAAACAGGTTTAAGAAGGCCATCTCACTGGAAGGCCCACTTTCACGCCTGAGTCTCACAGGTGGTGGATACGAGAGCGTGGTAAGTCAAAGACTACAAGGATTGATGGCAATGAAAGCTATCCCACATGCAGCGTTATGAGCAGTGATGGTATGTGGTAGCCTTCAGTCAGGATGAAGAGAGTTTAACTTTTCTACAGTCATGTTACAGGTAGGAAAATACTTTTTCCACTTTGAGTCCAAAAGTAGACCTGTGACATTTAATCATCCCAGTTAGAAGTAAACTGGATTTGGCAAAAATTTTAAGGAATTCCAGCAGACATAAAGCTTCATGACTGATAACTGTATGAGCTATGGTGAGCTGATAATCTTAACAGAGGGGCTGTAACACATCTACCACTTTTTGATGACCCATCAAGCTGAAGCCTGAAGTTCCAGAAGCACTGGTGATCTAAAAATGAAGGTTTTACACTTCAGTCTTAGTAAACACTGATCTAGTAGCAAATTGTTTCCAGATCCAAAATCTGCTAGTCCTCAGTTTACCAACAAGATTTTCCTGAGGCATGAATCTACATATTTTCTTTTAATTCCAGAAGATTCAGATTCCTGAGTATCCTTCTCTGGACTTATTTTGGAATAAAAATAATGGGTAAACCCCTGTCCAATACTCCTTAGAGCAAAGTCTCCATTTGGCCAACAAAGCTTAGGTCCTTTTATTACAAACTTCATTCCAAAAGTCTAGAACTCAAACATCAGCTGTGATTATTCCAGATATGCACTCATTTTTTGAGATGACCCCAACCTGGGGAAAAACAGGTAAAGCAGGATCTTGGAAGGCTAATCTGCTAAACATCCAGAGTATTAATTTTTATACCCATGTCGCTCTGGAGAGTCTCCCTTTTTTCTATATCTATAAGGGTGATTCCGGGGTTTGTACCAATCCCCTTTGGAGTACCCTCTGTTGTGATAATGTGCTTTCTGATCATGACTATAAAAGTATCGATGCTGAGTATAGTATTTATTGTGATCTTTATATTCATTTTCTTTAATACTATTGTCTTCTGCAACAATAGCATTCACATCTTGTCCAAAAAGAGATGTACCATCAAAGGGCAAGTGTAAGATCTTCTCCTGGGTTTTCTTAGTGAGAGATGTGAGTCGAAGCCAGGCCTGTCTTCTATAGTCTACTGCCATGGCCATAACTCTGACTACAGAGTCCATTATGTCCCTGGTGGTACAAAGCTGCCAAAGTCCTGCATCCATGCCATCCGATATTATACACCTTGCTTTTCCACGATCAAACTCTGGATCATGGACCAGATCTTCCATATCTTCCCAGAGTTTACGCTGATACTGAGTCATATAGGCCATATAGCTGGCAGCTCGGGCTGCAATGGAAGCAGCGTGGTAGAACCTACAACCCATGACCTCCATTTCTTTTGAGGTAGAGTCTAAAGGAGATGTCGTGTTTCCTCTTTTGCTATGTTCTAGTACATCTATAATGGGTCCCTCAGCTGGTGGATTTGGCTGGAAAGGAGATGTGTCCTTGGCCACAGGATATACCCTGTGTCCCATGAAGGAAGATGGATGGCAATCAGCAGGGTCTTTAAAAACTTCAGTGGTGGCAATTCTCAAAAGTGGATGCAATGGAGGAACCAAACGTTTTTTAGAGGTCATCCAATCAGGCTTCCCCTCACATGTTTCGGTTTCAGACTGTAATGTGACCCTCTTTATAACACCTCTTTGTTCCATTCTCTTCAAAAGACCCGTGAAACTAGATTGCATGGGGTCAGTTGGCTGCCCTTTGTCATCAGCTGATGGAGATTTGCAATCAGCCTCTTCTTCAACTGCAGATAAGCCGTCCTCCTTAGAGGTGGACATATCCCAAGGAACTGACGAGTTCTCACTTGACCTAGAATGATGAAATCTAAAACAACTCCTGGACTGCAGATCACGTATGACTCTGGACATCTCAGCCACTTGTGTCTGGAGATACAGGATGGCATCCTGTCCATTCTGTGAAGCTGAAGACATCGTGATAGGTAAATCTTCTTTGACCTCAGAAAAAGCCAAAGACTCTTGGGGGACCAGTAGTGATGATGAAGGTAGAGTCTGACTGTTTTGTGATTTAAGTGTCTCTGTTTCAGAGATATTAATATCTGAATTATTTTGATCATTTTTCTGGTTCTCCAACTGATTCTCAACAGAAGAAGGTTGAGAAACTATTCTTTGTGGACTGTTGGCACAACTCCCAGAGGAGGAGCTGCTGTCTCCAATGGAAAGAGGAACACTGCAGCTAGAGCACATTTCTGGGCGATGATTCTCAGAGGGTGGCACCTTAGATTCAGGCATTCTCTGGGTTATCCACATGAACAAGAAAACCAAGGAAGAAAAAAAATATGCTTTTAATATGTTAACTTTCAAGTGCAGAGATGCATGTCCAGTAAGTAGAATTCAAATTTTATATTATTATAAATGACAGAAACAATCCACTATAGGTCGGCAAAAGAAAACAGAAGCCAAATGCACAGGATTCATTACCTTGACCCCATTAAAACAATAAGCATTAATGTTGAGCATAAAAAAAAATCATGATAAAAATAAAAACATTTTGGAGTTGGGAGATGGTTTAGAATGTAAAGTGCTTGTCACACAAATATGAGGACCTGAGTTTAGATGCCTAGTATCCACGTAAAAGCAAAGTATGCAACTGGACATCTGTAATTCTAGCACTGGGGAAATGGACACAAGCAAATCCCAAATGCACTGGCCAGACAGTGTAGTCAATCAGCCAGCTCCAGGTTCATTAAGAGTGCCTCAAAGATAAAGTAAAATAAGTAAGGTAGAAAGCAACTGAAGAAGAACCCTGATGTTAGCCTCTAGCCTTCACATGTATGCTCTTGCACCTGCACACATCCATACAAACGTACACACACACACACACCAAACAAATTTCAGTTCAAAGTAGTACTTATTTTACTCTCTTGCTTAATCCCAGGCTAAGATAAGATGCTGCAATAAGGACACTTGTAATAACAACTAATAAAAAAATAAAATCTGTTCAGTATATAAAAGACAGCAAGTGGAAGATGATGGCGGAGAAAACTTGAATAAAGTACTACTGAAATGGAAAAAAAATTTTTTTAACTCCCTCAAATGGGGTCACTTTAAATGGCCTTAAGATTTTTTTTCTTAACTACCCATGAATAATCTTCCGGTTGTATATTTCTGCTTTATATTTGTAGTTTTAAGGAACTTGTATATTTTTTCATTTCATCCCCAAGACAATCCTGTGAGGCAGGACTAATTCTCATTTGAATTCAGAAAAACAAAATAAAGCAACACAATGTGAGGGCTAAGATGAAGTGAGAGAAATCTCAAACCGAGCCATTCTGATCACAGATCCAAGTCTCAAGTCCCTATGTTATTAAACAAGAAGGCTCTGGTCACCATAAGCAAGCAAGAACTACGAATTCTCTAATCAAGAAAAGTTCATTAACAGAAATTTGGGCTAAGTTAGTAACAAACAGAAGCCAACATTGCGATGAAGGGTTCAAGGAATTCAACTCTTAGAGCATGGCATCGATTTAAAGGTCAACCCTACAAGTAGCAGGTCACATGTACCAGTTCTAAGGATAGGGAGAGAAAAGGATAAAAAAGGAGAGAAGACTGAAATCATTTATCAGCTCTAAGTCTCCACATCGCATTTCCTGAAAGATCTTCACACTTCCTTTCTCCCAAGACAAATTTCCTCTGGCCACATAGTTCAAAAAGTGAAGAATTCAACTATATAAATACCAGAAGAGAGTTATAAGAAAGAAGGGTGTGGAGGTGAGCAAAAAGCTTGTGGTTTTTTAATTACAATTCCCTTTTTATCAGTTATTACTGTCCAGTGTTAAGTTTCCTACAAATTTAAGAACTGATAGAAGTGAAAGACTCCTTGAACTACCTGTGCTGGTACATACTGACAGAAATGAACATTTTCTAGAGCACTGCTGCTCTTAAACACAGTTATTATTGCTTTCCTCACTCTTCAGAAGAAAAACAAAAAACTCTTAAGTGACACAAGTGAAAAAGTTTAAATCAAATGTAATGTACTTACATTACTATGAGAGGTGCTAGGCTCTTCATCATCACTGCTGACCAGATCAATATATTCAAGAACAGGTCTTAATGGTCCTTCCTATAAATGGAATTGAAGAAATGCATATCATGAACATCATTTAAACCAAACCAGCATTTTAAACAATGTTCTTTGTTGGGATTGGTTCTGAGAAGGAAAACATACAAGTAGTAGGAAAAACAAAACAAACAAGCAAGCAAAAGTAACTATTCAGAGTTCCTTTGTTTTTTTTTTAAAGTGAATGAGCCAGACATGATAGTACATGCCTACAGTACTAAGCAATTTAAAACTGAGGCAGGATGACTATATGTTCAAGACCAGTTGGACTATATCACAGCAAGTTCTAGACCACCATGGCCTACAAAGTGAGACAGTAATTTAAAAAGAAAAAGGGGGGGGCACCTAAAAGTTAAACCTAAACCCACAGGGATACTACGACCCAGCGCATTTCACCTAGGATAAGTACCAACAGTAAGATATCCAAGTTTGTGATCACCAGAGTATATAGCACAAAACAGATCTTTGACCAATAACTTAGAGCTTCATTTCCCTAAACTTAAGAGAGTAAAACATCAAACCCAGATTCTTCTCCAATGTTCTTCCTATTCTTATGTCAGGCTTAAAAGTCCAGCTCTCAATTCTATAGGCAAAAAGGAATTAATAAGTAACATCACAATGGGGATAACATTATAGGAACACTACAGAAGAATACAAAAACAGGGAAAACAAGATAACTTATTAGTACAGACACATAATAATGTACAACTTATAAAGGTAATGATAAAAAGAGTGAAGTATACCTAAGAGAACCTGGGCACAATGGAAAAAAATAGATGAGAAAATTAAATCTTATCCAAAGAACCAAAACCAAACAAACAAACAAACAAAAAACAAAATCAAGAAATCAAAGTTCGGGGCTGGAGAGATGGCTCAGAGGTTAAGAGCATTGCCTGCTCTTC
>LOEQ01001687.1:365289-376301 GCA_001685075.1 Bramus lutescens | reverse complement strand
GGGCTGGTCATGGCGACGAACGTGCAGGTTCCCAGTGGCAAGCGGCTGGGGTGGCAAGCAGCTGGGCAGCCCAACGGGTGGGAGACATTTGGATAGACACATCATACAGAATAGAATTGGATATTTATTAGTTGTGTTATGGAATGGGAAGGAAAAAGGGGAGAATTGGGGGGAGGAGAGAAAAGAGAGAGAAAGGAAAGAGAGAAAAGAGGACAGAGAGAGAGAGAGAAGGGGGAGCGGGAAAGTGAACAGAGGGAACAGAGAGAAGCCAAGATGGCGGGAGAGGAGGGGAGGGGCTTCAGGGAGTGGGCATGGCTTGTCTCTTAATGTGACGACAATCATTGACACATGCTACAAGTTGACCTTTCTTTGATATATTCAATTACACAATAAAATAAAATAAAATAAATCTTAAGAAAAATATATAAAATAATCCTTTTTAGAAAAATAAAATTTCTCTATTTATGATAAAATTCTTAATATTAGTAGTCATTTTCTCACCATGCCATCTCAACAAAGTGAAAAGGCTTGTGAATGCCTGATGGCAGGAGTGCCAGGACATTTCTCACTGATCAATTCTTAGAACTCCTGCTCTAAAGTGACTTTTCTGTTTCTGCAGTGGCTAATCTGGGTTACATATGAGAGCCACTGACTTAGTTCATGTATTTTCTTCTTTCTTATCATTAATTACTTGAAGTATGGTAGGTTGAACTCTTTGAGACACATGAATGTCTTTCTTGTCAAATAACTTTCATATGCCAATACTTCATTCATAATTCATATTTAATAATTAGTGAAGATCTAACTCATTTCAAAAGATATTTTACAACATGAAGTAGGAGGCAGAATGGAATCAAGCCATATTTCTGTCATGAGTAATGCATGAATCTGTTAAAATATTTGTTTAATAATTCTAGTTTATAGTTGAAGAAACCAGGAGCTGAATGTGTTTAAGTAATTTTTACATATGTAATTTATAAATAATCCATAATTTAGTTATAGTACAAAAGTGTCTAAAATATACAATATGCATTAGGGCATAATTTAATGTAAAATATAAAATTATATCTTAATGTAATTGAAATTCAAATTAACTTCAACTAAAAGCATAAAAACAAACTTAAATTAGCAATTGTAACTCAATATGACTAATGCGCTATCTTGAGGAATTAAAGTAAGGCTTGTTGTAGCTAGAGAAGAACATTGCTTCAGCAAGTCAGCTGCGGGGAGTGTGTGGGAAAACCTACCCTTCCTCCTTCTTTCTGTTTAAAGCTACTGAGAAATGTTTATTCATTCATTGACACGTGCTACAAGTTGACCTTTCTTTGATATATTCCATCATTTGTTTATCTGATCTACTCGATTTTCTTATGCTTTTTTCTCTAAGCTCTAAATACTTAAAAAGTATTGTTCAATGACAATTTAGGTCCCAAAGGAATCTTGAATAATTGATTTGTATAAACCTTCAAGACTTATAGAAGAATAAAATAAAAAAGAGGAAGAGGAGGAAAAGAGAAGGAGAGAAAGAATAAGGAAGAAAGGGGAAGGGCAGGAGAGAAAGTATGAATAATAATCTGGAAAGATATGTACATGTACAGGCTAATGAACAATATTGATTTATAAGTTACAAATAAAATTATAAAATAATTATTAATGGGAAAAGCTATTTTTCAATTGCATGATGAAATAATATGGGTCATTAATCTGGTGTTCTCAATGAACTGAGGATATTTATTTAAAGGTATTTGTGTTTAGAGTGCTCATTGTTTGAGGGTTCCTGTTTTAAATATTGGAGAAAACCGATTCTGTCTCAGACTCTGCCCTTCTACCCTCCTGGACTGCACTCTGCTCTCCTGGAGGTTTACAGAATCTTCAGCCAAGGGAAGTAAAAAAGCAGGTCTTTACACTACATAAGAACTTGGTCATGTTGATCATCATACAGTAAGCTAAGTGCTGAATCTTTACTGGTAACTAAAAGTTACTCAAGTTTGCTTGTCAGCTTATATTATTAAAAATTCTAGGACTGAAAAAATAGTTCTATAGGTAAAAGTACCTGCCTTAAACTTGTTGCCCTGGTTTGATTCTCAGACCTCATATAATGGAAGAAAAAGTTCTCTGACCTCCAAATATAAGGTATCAAACACTTATACACACAGACAAAAAGACACATACACACACACTATAAAACATAACAATACTGAAAAATTCTTCATATTCTATGTAGAAGAGCTTATGTATTTGGTTGTGATCCTAGCCTTTAACAGCTGAGCTATCTCTCCAGCTCTGGAGTTGGGAGAGAGACAGAGAGGGAAAACAGGGAAAGACATGCCTTGATAGAGGGGGCCATTATGGGGTTAAGAAGAAACCTGGTGCCAGGAAAACTCTGAGGAATCCACCAGGATAACCACAAGCTACTGACTCCTAGCAACAGTGGAGAAGGTGCCTGAACTGGCCTTCCCCTGTAATCAGATTTGTGACTACTGTAATTGTCATCATACAACCTTTAGCCAGTAACTGATGGACACAGAAGCAGAGATCTACAGCAAACATTGAGCCAAGCTCCAGGAGTACAGTTGAAGAGAGGCGGGAAGAATTAGATAAGTAAGCAGGTGTGTGTGGGGGTCAAGATCAAGCCAGGGGAACCCACAGAGACAGATGACCAGAGCTTGTGGGACCTCATGGACTCTAGATCAACAGTCAAGAAGTCCACATGGGCCCGACCTAAGCCCTCTGCTTGTGGGGACAGTTACGTAGTTTGGTCTGTTTGTGGGGCTCCTGGCAGTGCAACCAAGTCTGTCCCAGGTATATGAGCAGGCTCTTTGGAACCAACTCCTTATGGTGAAATGCGTCCCTCAGAGCTTGGTCCTGCCGCAGCTTGATATGCCATCTTTGTTGACGCCCATGGGAGATCTTACCCTTTCTGAGGAGTGGATGTGGGGAAAGGTCAGGGGAGGGAACAGCAGGAGAGGAGGGAGGGGAAACAGCGGTTGGTGTGGAAAAATCTTTTAAAAATTATTTTAAAACAATATCTTAAAAAGTAGGAAGAGTGGAATGTAGGTGAATGTTTGCAAATAATTGGACTAGAGTACTCTCGAATCAAATATTCTTAAACATTTCTTTTCCTCCCCTTCTTCCTCTTCTTTAAGACTTGAAGGTCAATAATTGTCAGTTAAAATGTCTTTGAGACTTATATCATCATACATAAAACAAATAATTACTCATCTTAATGTTACCATCCAGGTAATGCACAGTGTAAAATTAGGTTCTGGTAAAAATTTTTAAATATTTTGATTACTCTCTCTGCGTGTGTGTGTGTGTGTGTGTGTGTGTGTGTGTGTGTGCTCATTCATGTGTTTGTTTGGCTATGAAACCACAATATCTAGCTATAGGTTCAAGCCTTCTACCATAATGTTCCCAGGGATTGAAAAAGGATCTCCAGGCTTAGAGAATCACACATTACCCACTGGTCCAACATTATAGTTAGCGCTTAAAATTCAGTCATACATAAATTTATCAGATGTGTAGGAAGACTGCAAATTTTCCAGCACCTTTTTATAGTAATGTGAAAAAAATCATAAAGAACTCTGAACCCCCTCCACCCCACCCACACCTAGTCTCTGGAACTTCTGCTATAGGTTATCCGTCAGAAACTCTTGTAGCTTTGAGGTCACACCTCAGTTCAACTTTCCTTGAGATACCTCATGAGTTTTTTGACCTAGTGTGACCTCTGTCTCCACCAGAATGAGACTGATCATGCTTCTTGGAATGGGGGGGTCCAGATAGAAGGATTCATGGCACAGAGTGTTGGTGTGGCTTACATGTATTTAAATAAAGGTATTAAGAGAAAAATGTAAGAAAATGAACACAGATTAAACTCTTCATGACTCAGGAAGACTGAGGGTAGTTATAATTATCCTAGGTGAGAAGAGGAAGCCAAGCCATTCAGGTCAGCTCACTCGACGCTTCTTCCTGTTTTGGCCTCCTCTCACTTTTGCTGTTAAAGAGCAAACTCTCTGAAAGCACAGAGGTAAAGATATGACTTTGTCAGCTCTGACAGGGATAACTCATTTCTCTGCAGTTATTCTTGTTTTGTAGATAAGGGGAATTTTCATTCAAGGGGCTAATCTGTTGTTACAATTTCCATACTTAACTTTAGGGCAAGCCCTGGCTTTTGTTCTCAGTGAACCATTGAAATCTTCTTCTTAGTGGAACTGTGCTGATAGCAGTTTCCTAACCATTCATTAAAATCTGCTGCACTGACTTCCATTTGTTTTTAAATTATGCAAAAGTTTGCAATGACGATAGCCTTATGAATTGAGAGTACTCAAGTGAAACTTTGCACAGAAAGCCTGGGAAGTGGGGAAAAGTGAAATGGAGATATACTCTAAACTTCCTTAATATCCTGACTCTTTGTGTGCAACTTTAATATAAAACTTCCTGGTAGATATGATTATTCACTGTGTGTGAACAATGAGGAACAGAAGTGTGTTTTGTCCAGTTCTGCTCAGATGTTGTGTTCTCCCTACACTTAGATGCTGAAGAAGAATAAACTGTACTAGATACGCTTAGGGGTAATTTTACACTCTAGTGTCGTGCAGCTGCTGCCTCCCTGGCCAGTCTTTAACAGCACACAGGAAGAACACATGGGCACATGCAAAATGAGATGGGGCATGCTGTTTCAGTTTCAAAGCATGACATTGAAAAGATTGTCTATTCTCTCCACATCTACACTTGTCCACAGAACAGTTCCTTGTGGAAAAGGAGTCCTTACTGCAACGACTTTAACAAAAAGCTATAAGGAACCTCCTCCATGAGTTGAACTTTGGCAAGACTAAAATGCAATTTTTCTGGAGTCTTTTTTTTCTTTTTAATTTTGAACGTATTTGTGTTTTGAGTGTGCCTCTATTTCATTTACACTTAGTCCACTGGGCTGTAGTATTCTAAGTGTTATTTGATGTTGAAGGAGTTCTATACATTTTTTATGAGCCAAGGTAAGCGTTTCTCTTTGAAATATAAAGCTGTATTTTTGCTGTCTGTAAGTAAAATTCATACTGAAAATGTCATGGATAAAGGCCCTAAGCTAAAACAAGTAAGGGGGAAAATATATGTCAAAGTATTTTGCTATCCAATAAGAGAGCAACCATATACAAAGAGCCAAGGAAAGAATGGCCCTTTATTCTTTAATATGCTCCAGAATAAATTGAGGTTTTGTTAGGATATGGTGATAGGATTGAAATGAACTATCAGGCCATCTGATGGCTCAGTCAGGAGATCAAAGGAATGTGAAGCCAACACAAAACAAAGGGCCATGCTGGTATTCAGGGCTAGACACCTATTTCTTCCATCCAACTGCATGGAAGGGAATGGTTTGCTTCTGAGGAACTGCAGTCAGTGTCCATCCTTTCTTGAATAAAGAGGTTAAAATATAGCTCCTGGTTAAAAGGGGTTAATTGAATGGCTTAGTCTCCTGATTTCATTCCTTGCACCAAAATAGCTGCCTACTGTTTCTTGCAGATTCATTTAGAAAAGTTAAAGCTCTTGGTTATGAGAAAAGGACTCATTCTTCATCTTTGAGGGGTAAGGTTGTACTGTTAGTGTCTCGACAGAAAGGTACTGAGTTTATGTTGGAGAACGTCAGCCTCCTTTGTTGATCTGTGCCAGTTTTTGACAGCTGAAATCTCAGTGGTGCATCTAGTGTAGGACTTGGGACAAGACAGACAAACTATAGGGCACAGCTAGCCCAAACCAGAATCTGAGGCTCTAAGCACAGTGGTTCTCAAATATTGGTTTGTTGTTCCCATCACTCTGTAAATCAGTAGGTCTGTTATTTTTATCTACATGCAATGATTCTGGTTCTAGATGAGGAAGGTAGGTGGCAGAGGTTATCAATTTATCAATCTTGGCTGTATGACATTGATCAGGTCATTCATATTGTTTCTTCATCACTTCCTTATGTATAAAACATGTTAACAGTAATAAAAAACTCCCAAAGAGTAATAGAACCAGATGATTTAATAAATGCCAAGTAATTATAACAGTGCCTGGCATATAATAGAAAATCTATGATAAGTACCATTCAATCATAGGATGGCATTATTATTAATATTGCTACATGCCATCTCAAAGAAACTTGACATTTTCCTTTTCTAGTTCTTCTATTTCTTTAATCTGAATGTACCAATGACTGTTAGTAGTGTTTGAGGCATTATCTATGATAAAAATAACAAACAAAAAATTTGATCACTTATTCGATATACAAGATATTTAAATATACAAAATATATTTAAATAAAAAACAACTGAGGCATTATTTTTGAAAGAGATTATTGCAAATAGCCCTGAATCATCTCACTGGTCAATAACAGAGTCTTTTCTAAATGCAAAATGCTTGCTGAATCTGAATAGATGTAGGTTAAAAATTTGTATGAATTCATGTCTCTGAAATACAAGTGAGTTCAAGTTTTGGTGATTTCTGGGGTTTCAAGGGCAAGCAGCATCCCTTGAACACGGCAGACAACAGTGAACAGAGCATGTATTGATTTATCAGCAGACAGCTAAGCTATATGTCAGGTGATGAACAACAGCTTTACATTGTTAATGCTTTCCATGATACACATTACTCCTATTCATTTGTCTTCCTCTTGGTTCATTCTTAAAATGGGAGAGGAGACTGAAGAACATCAATATACAAGCAGAACAATAAACATCAATGAATAAACAGAGTATCTTTCATCTCACATCACCACAGCTGTCCTTGCAAGAACTATCCTCAGAATACTGACAATTACCTCAGAGTTAGAAAGAATGAATTTTGGAACATCTTCAAAACTTCTAAATCTCAGTCCATGATACAACTTCAAGCTTCAATCAGTTGGTACAACAGTCTTGTTTTTGACATCCAAAGGTGCAATGTGTTGGCATTTTATTGTTGTGTTTTGTTTTCCAAAAGGATTCCTGTTCTGCTTTCTAGCAGTTCACCAAGTTTGAAGTTTCTAATTAATTAATTGCCTACAATTTTACCATTATGCATTGGAAAAATAAATAAATTTTAAAAAATGAGGTCTAAACAATCATGTTTTCAAAAAACAAATAACCTTCACTTTCTGGGAAAACCTCAGACTTAGGCTGGCTTGAAGCTTTTTCTCAAAAGCTTACCTTTGTTCTTCCTCTCAAGTCCAATTCTAATTATCTTCTCTTTTGCTGTTAATATAGAGTAAGGGCAATTGCTTATGAAATAATTTGCTATAAATTAGTCATTTCAGTGTGTAATATTGTTTCACAAATCTGTTTTCAATTTCATGCTTTTGAATTTTGTGAGAATGATCTCTAAGTCTAGAACCCTCAGAAACTGCCCTGTATTATGCTCATCCTTGCAGATGTGCATGGACAGTTTATTTGGCTTCATGAGTCAATAGCTGACATTTTCATCATAGATGTCATGTAGAGGTAGGTGGCACGTGTTTTATTACCTTATGTGGCTATTACATTCCTGATCCCACCTAGTTATGCTCAGTTATTCAAAGATAACAGAGACCTGATAAACAATCATTTATTCTGTGATATTTTGATTTTACTCTGTCAAACCTGAGACTCTCAATAAAGTTTATTTTGAATCATAGGGTGGAGTTAGCTACTACCTGACCAAAATTAACCAGAAAGTTTTAGGAGGACTGAGTGCATACACAGAGACACAGGGAGAAGTAGGGTGGGGCTAGAAAGATCCTTGGCCTTTTGGCATTTGAGGAAGGAGAGAGGGAGACAATGGTTGCTTCTCTACCACTTCTTTGATCAATAGGTTCTCACCCTGATATCTGACTCCTGAGATTTATTGATAAAGAATAACTAGATAAACGCTTCATCTGGCTCCCAGTGTGAGGCACAAAAATCACAAGGCAGCTGCTCCTCACAGGCTTTACACCTGTCAGAGTGTCACCAATGCTAGTTCTTTCTCCCTCACTCCAGGCCCTCCCCAACAGTCTGAAATTTTTCCATTTCAGCCTCTCTACAATAATTTCCAGTTGCCACTCATCCACAGCCCCAAATGCCACAGACTTCTGGGCCCCAAATGCTGCCTTGGTCTGGCCAGATCTGTCATTCTGGCATTCCCACCATGGGGGCTTCTTCTGCACATGCCCCTGTGTCCACTTTTCAGGCAGTTGACTCCCTCTGCCTATGGGACTTACCTCCTCCCTAGGACATTCACCACATACTCTCAACCCCACCCCTGCTACTTGCCAGCAGCTGCCTGGCTGTACACCACAATGACAGCCAGCCTCAAACTCTATGTCATCATCAGCAGACCCAGTGGAACACTTGGGAATTCTTAGGGTGGGAATTTCTTTTATTCTTTCTTTCTTTGTTGTTGTTATTGTTGCTAAGCATTTTTCCCACATTAAGAAAGAGAAACAGTATCACAAGGAAAGGAGTTAGGTCTCTGTATGGTTCTACAATGGATGGTTTGAAAATGGAAAAGTTCCTACCTTGTGTCAATATTTTGTACCAAAACCGTGGAAAAAATATCACAAACTGTTTTCTCAGTATATAATTTACCATTATGTAGATGATATCTTACTAGCTTATTCAGACACAGATACTTTAAAATATATTTAAATAAGTAAAGAAAAATTTATCTTTGGGGGTATTATAAATTGCTCCTGAAAAATAATACAAAGAGGAAATTCTATTAATTATCTAAGCTATAAGATAGGTTTATAATAAAATTCAAACACAGAAAGTACCAATAAGGAGAGAAAAATTAAAAAGTCTTAATGATTTTTAAAACTTGCTGGGCTATATTATTTTGCTATAACACACAATTGGATTAACAACTTAAGGATTAAGCAATTATTTAAAATATTACAACATGATAAATACTTAAATAGTTCAAGAAAATTATCAGTTAAGGATGAAAAAGAATTGGCTTTGGTAGAAAAGAAATGACAGGGTACATATGTGGATCACATGGATCCAGAGCTTGATTATTTTAGCTACCTGCTTGTCAATTTTACCTTCTAAGCATTCTTTTATGGAAATTCTTATATAGAGACAAATTTGAAGAATTTTCTTTTGTAATATGAGGGGGCTGGCTTGTATGGGGCCAGCTTGTTGGGGTTTCTGTCCCTCCTGGTTCCCCACAGCCTGCAAGCCCCAAAGAAAATCACACAGAGATCTCTATAAGTTATAAAGCTGATTGTCTCATTAGGTCAGGGTACTTATTATCTCTTGTAGCTTATATTAACCCATTCTTCTGATCTATGTTAGCCATGTGGCTTAGTACCTTTTTCAGTGGGGTAGATCACATCCTGCTGCTTCGGTGGTCTGGGTAAGAGTGGGAGGAATCAACTTCCTCCTTCCCAGAATCCTCCTGTTCTCATTGCANGGCTACTTATTAGCTCTTGTAGCTTATATCAACCCACTGTTCTTATCTATGTTAAGAATGTGGCTCAGTACCTTTTTCAGTGGGGTAGATCACATCCTGCTGCTTCGGTGGTCTGGGCAGGAGTGGGAGGTATCAACTTCCTCCTTCCCAGAATTCTCCTGTTCTTATAGTATTATTTCTATTTCCTGTCTGGTTTTCCCACCTATACTTCCTGCCTGGCAAATCAGTGTTTATTTAAAACATGATTGACAGAATACAGACAATTCTCCTGCACCACAGGGCTGCGGAAGTCCTTCACAGTTACCCTTAGAGCTTGAAGCCCAGACACACGTATAGCCTGGCTCCAGTCATACTCTGACTTGATCCTGGCTATATACTAACCCCTGATCCTAATCACCATGCCTTATCCCTGGTTATACTCAGAGAACTGATCTTGTTCTCGTGGTGAGCCCTGGCCATGGTTACACACTAAGCCCTGATCCTGATCCTGGCCATACTCTGAGTTTTTACTCCAATCATATTCTGAGCCCTGACCCTGGTCACAGGCTCTGAGCCCTGATCCCTTTATACTCTGAGTCTTGATCAGGTTACGCTCTGAGCCTTGATCCTGGTCACGCATTAAGCTTTTATCCAAAGGTTCCTGGAATTGAGAAGGGAAGGGTGTGACCCTCTCAGAACAGAGGCCTCCCAGACAGTGACAGCCCAGACCCTGGCTGGGCTACATTCTTCCCTGCCCCATGGTGGAAACTTCCCAGGTACAGCCTGGCTCTCCCAGCACAGTGGGTGGAAACTCTAAGGGCAGAGACACCTAGGGGACAGGTATATTCTAGGGGTTAAGGCAGAGGTGGGGCCCCTGGGCCTGAGGACAGGTAGGAGCTTGAGCTGAGCTGGGTGTGCTGGAGGAACTGGGTTCAGTCTAAGGACGCATGGGTGTAGAGTGGACTCTCTAATCCAGTTAACTTCAGCACATCCGTGCCCACTGCTCTGTGGTATGGCCATATGTGGTGAATGATTTACAAAGTCAGATAGGCTTGGGATGCTACCTGTCTTGCTAGGTGACCTGGTCTTAGCCAATTAGCTTCTCAAAGCCTAGTTTCTTTAGCCACAGTAAAATTAATTAGTACTCTGTCCCTCCAGAACTGTCATGAGGAAAAACACAATTGGAAGGCCGAGTCTCTGACTCATCTAGGCAGGGAAAGCACCGTGGTTGGTCCAGTGCCTTGGTAAATGGGGATCTCCCAGGCAGAGTGAAGCCAGACCCCAGTGGCACTCCTTAGCAGAAATCCCTGGGACCATAAATGAACCACGATGGAGACTCACAGAGATCACTCCAACTGGAAGGGCAGGACAGAAGCAAGAATAGACACCCATGGCTGTGGGGCAACACGAGCAGAACCAGGACAGAAGTGAGGTTTGGATGCCCCACAAAAAGCCTCCCAGGAGGCCCAGCAACAGTGTGGTCTCAACCACAAGCAGAGAATCTGGCAGCTGTGCCCCCACCCCACACTTTTCAACTGCCATGAGGCCCTCTAGGGTGATGTCTGTGGAGAATCAGGGAGCTGGTAGCTTCCAGGTCATCGGGATCCCTGTCACAGCTTCCTATCTGTGGCAAGGACAGCACACAGACATACACA
>LOEQ01001687.1:324742-338050 GCA_001685075.1 Bramus lutescens | reverse complement strand
GGCCGGACCCACGCTCCCTCCCCGGACCCGGACGCGCGTCGTTGTTTCTCCGCCCGGAGGAGTCGCGCTCGGGACTGGCGGATCCCTTCTCAGTGGTCCTCCCCCGGGATCGGGTCCCCTCGGCTCCCAGGCGCTCCACCAGCACGCAAACCGAGCAAACTCGGTCGTTCCTCCCCTCTCTTGCCCGTGTTTTGAGTTTTTCTCTCAGTGTCGTCCGGGCTGCAGCTCGATGTCAGGTTGTTTCTTAACACTGGTTATGATGTCTCAGGACCGACTCGAAAAAATTTGCCTCTCCTCTTAAGAGCTTTCACTCCCGCCCCGAGAAAATAATTCTTTAATCCCCTGTTCAAGTGGCCCTGTGTTGTCAGTGCTCCCTTTGAAGTCCCAAGGTTAGGAGCCTCCCGGATTTCTGCAGCCACGTTTCAGAAGTTCTAAGAGTAGCACAAGATCCAAATTTTCCCTCTGTCCCTCTTTTCCCTTCCTCCCTTCTAGAACTTACTGGGTAGCCCAGCCTGGCCCTGTACTCACAGCGGTCCTGCCTCAGCCTCTCAAGTGCTCGAATGACAGGTTTGAACCACCACACTCAGCTTGGCAAAATTTCATTTCTGAAGTGGGTGGATTCAGCCACATATAACCATTCTGCACATCCGCAGGGCAGGCACCATCAATCAGGAGCTGAGGCTCCTCCTGAAAGCTTGTCTGCCCCTCAGGTTGCTGCAGAATTCCTCGGCTCCCTGGGTTTGTTACTGAATGCCCCTTCCCTCCACCTCCAGAGTAGACTGTGGCCTTGATTTCCTTCTGTTCCACAGGCAGCTGCACACAGCAGTTGTCATATGTGTCAGTGGTGTGTGCACCACCCTTACTATGACTGGAATGGGAGACCCTCGGGGACCAGCACCACGTGGGATCTGCAAAACAAGAGGCTGACTTGAGGGAGGAGACAGGGTTACACAGCTGGCTGGTGACAAACTGACATTCCCCGTGTGGTTTTTGGAACTCTTGCACATTTAAATAAATGTTTCATGTCTCTTACATTGTGGTCTTGGGTGCGCCTTTGTGTTGCTCATGGAAGTAACCTTGTAGCCTTCTGGTTCATCAAATGCTTGATTGGGAGGAGCCGCCCAGATAAGGTGGGGGGGGTTGGAGGAGGCAGAAGCATTGTGACTCTTACCTTTTCTGGACATTTATGAAGATTGCTGGTGCTGCCTGCTCTGGGGTCTGCAAGAAAGGGCTAGTTAACAGACTAGACAGCAAACCCCAGGCCAAATGAATGGCACTGATATTTGAAGTGACGCATTCAAGTGACTAAGCCCATCTTGAGTGTTCTTGGTAACATTTTTTCTTTCTTTGCTTTCCAGTTCCTGAAGTGTACGGTAAGACAGCATTGTCAATCCTGGTGAGAAGTGTTCCCAGCTCAGAAACCTGGACACTTTTAAAGGGAAAAACTGTCACCTCTTGCCATCTGTGTGAAGACCCAAGGCTCCAGCTGTCCAGGGTAACTCAACCCTGTCACCGCTCCTGAAGAGAACAGTAGCCTATTACACTACTAGAACGTGAGGCCTAAGTGTGCTGGAGCCTCACTGAAGGGAAACTGAGGCACATCACTGCTGTAGGCATCTAGTGGAGCCAAGAATGAACCTGGCTTGACCCTAGGATCAGTCCTGCACAAAGGCAGACAAGAGCAGGAAGAGACTGTGGCCTAGGGAGCCAGAGAGAAATTTAGGTAGGGAAGGACAGGCCCAGCTCAGCCTGGACCCTCCTCATGGCCTCCAACCAGGCTACAACCAAGAGCAAGGGGGAGAAGCGGAAGCGAGTGGTGCTGACCCTGAAGGAGAAGATTGACATCTGCACCCGGCTGGAGCGCGGTGAGAGCAGGAAGGCCCTGATGCAGGAATATAATGTGGGCATGTCCACTCTGTATGACATCAAAGCCCACAAGGCCCAACTCCTCAGGTTCTTTGCCAGCTCAGACTCTCGCCAGGCACTGGAGCAGCGGCGCACGCTGCATACCCCCAAGCTGGAGCACCTGGACCGAGTGCTTTACGAGTGGTTCCTGGTAAAGCGGGCTGAGGGCATCCCCGTGTCAGGCCCCATGCTCATCGAGAAGGCCAAGGACTTCTATAAGCAGATGCGACTGACAGAGCCCTGTGTGTTCTCTGGAGGGTGGCTTTGGCGCTTCAAGGCCAGGCATGGCATTAAAAAGTTAGATGCCTCTAGTGAGAAGCAGGTGGCCGACCATCAAGCTGCTGAGCAGTTCTGTGGCTTTTTCAGGAGCCTCGCAGCTGAGCATGGGCTGTCCCCTGAGCAGGTGTACAGCGCTGATGAGACCAGTCTTGTCTGGCGGTGCTTGCCGAATTCCACCCCGAACGATGGCACTGTGCCCCGCTTCAGACAGGGCAAGGACAGACTGACTGTCTTAATGTGTGCCAATGCCACAGGCTCCCACAGAATCAAGCCCTTGGCCATTGGGAAGGGTGGTGGCCCCAGAGCCTTTAGAGGCATCCAGCACCTGCCTATTGCTTACAAGGCCCAGGGTAATGCCTGGGTAGACAAGGAGATTTTCTCAGACTGGTTCCATCATATTTTTGTCCCCTCAGTGAGAGAGCACTTCAGAACCATAGGCTTGCCTGAAGACAGCAAGGCAATTCTCTTGTTGGACCATTCACGGGCCCACCCACAGGAGTCCGAGCTCGTGTCGGAGAATGTCTTCACTATCTTCCTGCCAGCCAGTGTGACCTCCTTACTGCAGCCCACAGAGCAGGGCATTCGCCGAGCCTTCATGAGGCTCTTTATTAACCCTCCTGTGGCCTTACAGGGCTTTCCCACCCGCCACAGCATGAACGATGCCATAGTCAATGTGGCCTGTGCCTGGAATGCTGTGCCTAGCCAGGTCTTCAGGCAGGCCTGGAGGAAGCTGTGGCCCGCTGTCACATTCACTGACGGTTCCTCCTCTGAGGAGGAAGCCAAGTGCTGCAGCATCAAGCCTCACAATAAGGCGTTCGCACACATCCTTGAGCTCATAAAAGAAGGGCCCTCTTGTTCTGGCCCTAGGCTTCAGAACAGCAGGGCTGAAGAGCTGATGGTTGCGGGGAGGGACATGGGTGAGGCCCCATCCCAGGCCACTGGGCAGGCAGAGAAGGACGCTGGTGAGGATGACACAGCCTGGGAGCAGGCAGCCATCTCGTTTGAGGCGCTTGTGCGCTTTGCGGAGCAGCAGTCGTGTTTTACCGTGCAGGAGCTGGGGCAGCTGCAGGCACTGCACACGGTGTTCAGGAGACAGCAGCAGCTGAGGCAGCCGCGTGTGGCACTCAGGGCCCTGATCAAGCTTGAGGCCCTTCAGGAGCACCCTGGTGTGTGTGTGGCCACAGCCCGCTCTTCCTTGCCCTGCTCACCCACAGCAGGTGACAACTGAAGAACCTTGGCTGCCCCTGCTGGCCCTTCTGGCCCCTGGCAGCTCTGCTCGATAACTCGCAGTCATGGGGCCCAGACAGCCTGCTAATCAGAGAGCACACTCAGACGAGAGCATGGCTCCTTGTTTACACAGAGGGTTCTGATGTTCTGGCTAGTGGTTTTACTGTATCTCTTAGCACAGATGGGTATCATTTGAATGGCAGGAGACATGTGCCCTCTCTCTTGGCACTCTGGAACCTCTAGCTGCAGCTGGGTCCAACGGGCCAGATCTGCCTCTGGTGTTGGAAGACTGAGCCACGTTATCAGGTTGAAGTGCCTTGAGGGGTGTCCCTCTAGCCCTTAGGAGGCTAACTCTTCCCAACTGGTGGACCCCAAGCTCAGTCCTGAGGGCACTGGCTTCAGCTCCTAACCTCAGTGCTCACATCCCCCACTAGTAGCATTGGCACCATGCCAGCCTCTTAGTCTGAACCCACCTCAGCCATGGACAGACAAACTCAGTGGTGAGACTCTAGTGTCCCTGTCAGCAGCAGGCCCTTCCTCTAGGGTCCAGGTTCCATGGAGACACTGCATACTAGTTTTAGCATTGCTCAGAGGCCAATGTGTCCAGAAGTCCATGCTCCCCAAACTTCAAAGTAACAGCCTTTATGTGAACAGCTTGTATGAAGTCACAGAGCAGCAACTTGGTGACCTGGAGCTCAGCAGGGATAGGCAGGTAAGCAGCACTGCTGTGGAAGATGCTTCTGCACTGGTTGGTTCAGCCAGCTGTCAGAGAACATGACTTTCCCGACTTTGGAACTGATGAGCAGCACCATAGCTGTCATGTCTGTGATTCCCAGCGCCCTTTGCAGCGGTTAGCTCTCGGTTCTTTCACCACGACTTTGCCTTTGGGATTCATGTAGCTGAGTTGCCACAGTTTTCAGTCCAGTGTTCGACATCTCTTTCACCAAGAGACCTTTGTGGAACCTGTGAGAGCCAGGGGCTTGGGGAATGTTGGTTTGTGTTTCTATGTCTGTTCAAACACTGAGGATGACTGTTGCAGGTAGCTCTAGCTGTGGCTGAATGTCTTCTTGCTTTACCTGCATGTGTGAACATTATTATAACCATGTTTTTAGAAATCTTTGTTGTGATTCTTCGGTCCCTGTTGACAGGGATCGCTGTTCTGTCACACCACTTTTTCTATGTGTCTGGGTGACATCTGTGTACCCATTGCTCTGTGGTTTCTGTTGTGTTACTGTTGCGGCTGCTAGAGCCGCTGCAGGTCAGGGTTAGAAGTCACGCTTGTCTGCAGCATCAGGTGATGGATGTGGAGGGGAAAGTCCCACCCTGGGTGGATGGGGTGGGGCTGGGCGAACTCCTGGGTCCATGAGGTTTGTGCCCATCGGACCACATTCCAGGACCAGTGTTAGCTGGCCTTGAGGACCTGCTACCTACTAGATTTGTGATATCTGTTCCCAGGGCACCTTCCAGAACAACTGAGGTAGGCAAGCCCCTTTGTCTTTAGAGAACCAAGATGAAGGCCAAGTGTTCTGCCTTTCTCTTCTACAACCTCAAGCTTCCTTGAGGATTGTGCTAGAGGTGTCTAGGTGCAGACTTGGGAAGGGGTGTCAGTATCCTGAAAGCATGCATTTCTGTATACTCTGAGCATGCCTAAGGCACGTCCCCTTGGGGCTAGCCTCTTAGGAGTCCAAGCAGTCCAGTGTGTTATCCTCAGAACCTTTTCCCCCAAGTACTCTGAGACAGTAGACGCATTGTGTCAGAAGTCACCGAAGCCCTCAAAAAGCCCTGAGCTCTCCAGGGCAGATTGCGCTCTGGTCCTCTATATACTGTCTGCATCCCCCTATGCCTCTCAAATACTCAAGCTGGCAGCCCTGCTTGTCTCCTGTGAGCTGGCATCATAGTCACATGCGCCTGTGCTTGGCTCCTTCCTGCTTCCTAGCAGAAGCCAGTTGTTCCATTGACAGGCAGATCTTGGGCACTGCAGTGTCACAGTTCCTTGACTGCTCCTTTCCCACCAGCAGAGGCTCTCCTCCCTCCTCATCACCTCTCGGAGGTTAGTTGGTCAGCTCTGATTCTCTGCTTCCAGGGGACTGGGATAATGGTAAACCTTGTGTTCTTAGCAGGGCCAGAGTAGGACTGCCCCTTCATTTCCTCTAGATAGGCACAAGGAGCTGATGCTCATAGTGTTTCCTTGTCCAACAAGAGGCAGTTATTTTCAGGGTGTGCAGTTTCTTTTTCAAGGGGATGAGTACCTTTAGTCCTACCTGGCCCTTTGCAGGAGTCCAGGAAAGATCATTCTGTAGCATCTGGTTGGAGAATGTTGTCCCTGCTCATGAGGGCCCATTAATTACTACAGCCCCCCCCATCAGTACCTGCTCCTCTGTGGAAGAGCAGAAGCATCCTGTTACAGCCCTGCATGTTGTCTCCACAGAAGTGCATCCACAGCAAGATGGGAGTCACAGCCTTTGTCCTGTGGGTGGAGGACAACGGGTGGGCAAGTTGGTGGGTTAACTGGGTGAGTGGGTAGAAGAGGCGACTGCCCTGCCCAGTTACCTAGGTGGAAGCCAGAGTCTATTGGGAAGCTGCTCAGGCCCTTCAAGACCAGCTGCAGCGGACTTATGTACTGCATGATCTCAAAAAGAAGCTGGGAGAGGATCCTGGATGGGGCTGTGGTAACTGCTATCACCTCCTTCGTTAAGACTGGATCTGAGGTTAGCTGGAAGAGGACCCAAATCTATGGGAGTTGGAGCTGGGGTCAGCCTCTTGTGAGCCTGGCCTTCAGTGAGAGGACACCTGAACTTAGTGAGGCAGTAGCTGCAATGTTTGGGGGAGAGAGTGGGGCTGTGGCTGTGGAGCAGACTGCCCTTGTACTTGCTCCAGCTCCTTTACATGATGGCCCTTTGCCTGCTTGTCCCTGCCTGCCACCAGCCCTGTCACCAGAGCACTCTGCATTCCCAGTGAGTGTCATGGCATCCTTGATCATGGGACAACAGGTTTTTAAGTAGGGAGTCCGGGACTCCCTGCTAAATGACAGGATCAGCTGTAGCCTGGCTAAATTTAAGGAATTATCTTGGGATTATTTTGTTTGTGGTTTCAAAGATGCAACCCTCAGCTCTACTCCCCCTGTGTTTAATAGCAGAGAGGCTTAAGCTTGGGGGAGGGAGATAAGCCAGGGTGTGATGCCCTTTAGGGGGAATCATCCTCAGGCCGGAAGGCTATTGGGGCTCTTGTATGATGGGGAGGCTATGCCAAGGTCCTGAGGGCCCTTATAGATGCTGAACCCTCTGGGTAGGGCTTATAGAGATCCCTCTGTAGGACACCCAGGCCAGCGTTATCTTCCCACTAAGTGCCCAGCCCCCTATCCAACACCCTGGCTGCCTCATGCCCTTGCATCCCTGAGATCACAGCTTCAGCCTTCATCATCAGGCCTCGGCATCCTCAGCCCAGCACCAGCCTGTGCAGGAACTTGCCCAGATGAAGGAAGCTGCCCCTGAGAGATGGAGAGTTTTGTCCACTGCTCACAAAGGACAGGAGGTAGAAAAGACAAAAGTTGTGTTCATGAATAAAAGGCCTTCTGTGGAACTCACCAGAAGCACCATCCAATAAAACTATGTCCTCACCTGCCATCTCTAGTGCTAGTAAATTCACTGTGTACTCCTCAGCCATTACAGCCTTCATGTCTGTGTTCCTTGTGATCTCTGAGTCAGGGCTGGCAGCTGCCCAGAGTGCTGAATTGGCTCTCTGGGGACAGGCATGTGCCCTGAAGTCTGGGTGTTCTAGAAAGCAGGCCACAGTGAAGCTTGGAGCTTCTGGGCTGTATCCTCCTGCAGAAGGATTCTGGGAAGGTTGGAGGAACATCAGACCAGCCCCCATGGGTACCCCAAATGGGCAGAGAAGAGGTGTGGAGTGGAAGAACAGACGCTAGGGGGCCCCTCTGCACACCATCTCTGCACAGACATGAAGCCAGAAAGTTTATGCCCTCTGGTGGTAGAGACTTGCCTTTGTTCACTCCTGTAAACATTCCATCCACAGGCCATGTGCACATTTGTGCTAAGAGATTATTTGGATGGACCCATTTATAGCCCCTGACTCATTGTCCCAACAGGAACACCCCACCTCCTCCCCAGTCCTGTAAGGCTAGGCAGGTTTATGCTTGCTGAAGACTGCACAAACTCCCTAAGCGGCCATCTCTGTTTTAGTAGTAATTATACAAGCAAACCTGAGCATGCAGGAGACTCCCTGGAACTTTGGGCATTCTGCAGCCAGCCGCCTACCTGTCCCCGTACCTGGGAACTCCCGTGCTGGTGGGCCTTTAAAAAGCACTCCTGACTGAAGGTGTCTGCAGCTCTTGGGTGCCTGTTTCCTGCAGGCTCTACTTAGGCTGCCTGGTTTCTATATACTCTGTCCGCTCTGTGTTAGACTCCACACTGTAGCATGGCTGCTATGCCACCCAGCCACAAGGTCACATTCTGTTAAGTAGCTTCTCTCATGGTGGGAAAGTCAGGCCCTCAGCTGCTGTTCTGGTCAAGGACTTCTGAGACATTCCTAATAATTGGATTTTATTTGCTGACATTAAGTGGCATGTGGGCTGACAGGCCTGGCTTCTTACTTGATAAATGGGATCAGAATGGCATTGTGAGTCCTTTAAAAGCTTTATAAAGGATAGCTATGCCTGTCACGATGCCCAGTATCTAACCCTGTGCCAACCTCTGCAGGCCTCTGGTGTCATATATCACCTTCTCTCTCAATGACCTCAGTGTGGAGAGCATCCACATTTACCAGACATCTTCTGAGGCTCCCTTACTCCATCCCCTACAAGCCTGGCTAGGGCTGGTGCTGAGGTTGCCACAGTAAGGCTGTGGGCCATTTGCATATTGGATCATGAAGGGTCTGCTTGGTGAAACAATTCAGGAAATTGTTTGGGTCCCTATCTATGAGGCATCTCATAGAGGCGTGGTCCCCGAGGCAGAAAGAGGAGTAGAGGATGATGGGGGGGCAGGTGGGAAGCTGCTGTTTAATGAGGCCAAAAGTTCTGTTTTGGAAACGGGTACTGATGGCCACACATCTGTGAATGCAATGATGGCTGAAATGGTGCCTAATGGTGGTGGCTTAACCAGCCAGATCCAAAGAAGGAGGTGTTCACCCTGGAGTCTGGGATGGGTGCAGAAAGCTTCAGGGGACAGGCTAGGATCATCAGGAGTCCTGTAATATCAGGAAGCCTGCAGGGATGAAAGAGGAGACAGAGTCACTCATGGGAGTTGGAACCACTGCCTGAGAAATTACACCTGCCTGTGCTGCCGTTCCTCACTTCCTGTCTCCCTATAGCTGTGCTCCTTAGTAAGGCTTGTGAAAAGCCATCAAAGAAGGTCGGGAAAGGGGCATGAAGAAATAGAGCCAAGGGGAGGGAACACTGAACCAAAGTCATGCCATAAACAAAGATGGGTTGTCCATGTGACTGTCAATGGCTGCGCCATCAGAGATGACTGGCTTTGTCTATTTCCTTGAATTTATGGAGTACCTACTAAAGTTAAGGCCATGGAGATATTGTCGTACATAAAACATTCACTATGGCCTGGGTACCAAGTTAGAAGGCATCTTGAGAAAAGGTTTGACTCCTTGAGTGCTTGCCATGGGCTCAGGAGAAGGCAGGCATCAGTTGCAGGTAAGAACCAGGTGTTCACAGATATAGTGTCAGGCATCCATTAGCCTACCCATCTACCCATCCATCTGCTCATTGAGTCATTCATCACCTATATATCCACCAAATCTAATACACACTCTTTTATCTACCTACAGTTTTGTCCATCCATCCAACTATGTAATGCACCCACTTACCTACTCATGTATCTGCTTATCTTTCATCATCCAAGCATCATCAACCTTCACCCTCCGATTCATCATCTATCATTCATCCATCATCTATATCTATCCATCCATGTATCATCCAATCATCTTTCATTCCATTATTCATTCATTCACCCTTCTGTCTGCTCATCCATCGTTCATTCATTGAGCCATCTATTCATCTTTCTACCCATGTGTTCCTCAATCATCCGTCATCCACCATCTATCCATCCATATATCCATGTCTGCTTCTTCACCATCCATTCGTTCATCCATCATCCAGCTAACATCCATGTATCATCCAGCCATCTACCACCCATCCACCTGTCTTCTCATCCATCATCTCTCCATCTACTCAACTGTCTACACGACTTCTACCTACTTGTCCATCTGTCTACTCATTCACCTGTCACCCACTCACCACCTGTCCATTTGTGCATCTGACATTGTCACCCTCACCGAACCACTTACTCTCATTGATCTGTACCTGCCAAAACCCTTCCAGGGTTTACTACATTAGAAATCCCTATCTCCTGTGAGCAGCTGAGGCCAATGCCTCATCTAAACTTAGAAGCATAGTCCATGGTGTGTTCCTTGCCAGTTTCCCCGAGTCCATAATCTGCCAGACCTTCCTACCTTAGAGATGATGAACAGAGACCACCTATGGAGGATGCAGGCTTGAGTCGCCGGTTGAGACCAGCTGAGCTGTTGTATTTGCCTTCTTCTTTTCCTGTTTGGATGTTGAGTATTCCTAGACACAGGCTGTGCTGGACTTACTGCACACCACAAACAAGAGTTTTCTTAACTCACTTTGCAGATGGAAATCCCGAGGTCTGGAGGGTCTGGGTTCCCCATGTCATTTGATTTTACTTAGGCTCCCACTATGAAGGTGGGCAGCCTCTACACCTCCTAAATCATTGTGTACTCTGCTCATTTCCTCTTGAAAGTCTGTGTCTCCCGTAGATGGAGGCATGCCTAGCCTAAGGGATGGAGATAGGCCATGGGCCTCAGGATGGCCCTAAGGCTTTTAGTGAGGACAAGACTAGGCCTTAGGTGCTTACTCACCTGAGACTGAGCTCATATCCTTGTCAAGTAGCTCATCGCCCTGGACCACATTTCAGAAACTTCCAGAATTGACTTTCTGCCCTGGCTGCCCACCCCACCTCCCCCCGCACAGAGGTGTTTGTTTACCCATCAGTGGCACCTTTGAGGAGGCTCCTATCATTCAACCACCCCAGAGTCACCACATGGTACAGAGGTCACCATGGATCTTTACCTCACTGGTCTGGCTCTCCCGTCACCTCTCTGCTGAGCATAAGGGAGGATTCTCATATGTTTTGATTCCCTCCATTTTCTTCCTTGGAATTTATTGAGCACTTTCTGTTTGTTAGGTTCCAGCATGAGCGCTGAGTCCCTCAAGGGTCCCATGATGTGAGAAATGTGGATCCTAGCACAGCCATGTGCTTAGGGGCTGATGGTAAGGAGACCTTTGCCCTGGTGACTTCACGGTCCAGGTATCCATTATGGATCCATATCCCATTAGGTTTGGGCAAGGTGAGGCTGCCTCTCCCTGGGTAGATGATGGAGCAGGGAGGGTGGTCTAAGCTTCCAGGAACCTCTACCACTACCCATGAACCAGGGTCAATAGCCAGCTTGGCTCAGACTGTCGGTCCCTTCCACTCTTTGCCTGCGTGTGTGNGCAGGCCTGTCAGCAACACAGAGGCTGAATGTGCCTAGGAAGGGCCCAGCTCTTCTAGTGATGCCACAGCAGGTACCAGACCACAGGCCACTAATCACAGTCCTTGAAGTGCAGGTCAAAGAGTTCCTCTCACTTTGGAGAGACTGAGAGACCAGGCCAGTGGAAAGCAGGAGCTCCAAGCCCCAGGGATACAGACCATCATGACTTTCACGTGGCCGTCTGGCTCTGTTCTCACCTGGGCCCACACAGGGAGAAGAAAGGATCCTATAGGAATGGATGGGATTTGACCCAAAGGAAGGGACTTGCTGAATGTCCCCAGAACAGACCCAAGGGATAGGGATGCAATGAGCAGAAAATTCATAGAAGGAGCACTTTTTTTTTACTGCCTTCCTTTGGGGTTGGAAACAGCTTCCTGCACAATGTGTGGGTCATAGGCAGAGGAGATGCAGTTACTTCTTGCTGTACCACCCCCATCCCTCTGCTTTCTCCACCTTCACCTCCGGCTACTTGCCTGCTACCCTGGAGGAAGCTGTTCCTGGACTTCAGCAAGCCTCCTCTTTCTCATCTTGTGTCACTGGCCTATTGTGGAGATGGCAATCCGGTCCTAGATTGTTAGCCGATGGTTTAAGTGTTTGTGAGTGCGCATGGGAAATGGGTAGATGAGAGGGACTCAGTTTCCCTCTCCTGGAAACCTTAACTCACCCATCCCTTCCTAGGGAACAGCAGGAATCTGGGTAGCAGTGCCAGCCTCAGTAGCACTCCTTGCCTTGTCTCCGTGTGTCCACCTACTGTCTGAAGTGATGGCTCAGCAGGACCCCTTTAGCCCCGGCCATGGTCCCTCCATCCCACAGATGAGAGGTGACCAGTCTCACCCATCCCCCAAAGGTTGATTCAGCTGCACAGTTCACTCACTCCTCCTTAGGGAGTTTGAACTTTTGCAAATCTTTTGGTTAGTTTGCAGAAACCTTCATATAGTTCACCCTTCCCACCTTGGGCACAGCCAGGGTCCTCCTGAGAGGTTTCCTCAAACATCTTCCTGTGGTGGAACCCAGCCGTCTACACCCTGACCAGGTTGGCTGCTTGTTACCCTTGCATTGAGGACTTGCTGGTGACGGGGCAGATTCAGCCACATTCCCAGGAATAGCCACAGTCATGCCGAAAAGAAGAGCTCGTCAGCTTCAGGATGAGACGGACCAGGGGGACTGGCAGGAGTCCTCACATGACAGTGAGGGACAAAACCTATCAAAGAATAGGATAAACCATAGGTCCTTCTGGGGACGTGGGACTCGACTTACTGGAGCAGTGGTCCATGATGATCCAAGGAACATCATCAGCTCAGGACCCCCAGACCAAGTTCTCAGCACAAAGCAGGTTTATTTGCCCCAGAGGGACAGAGAGCTGGGAATAAGAGACAAAGACAGGAGATAGAGGGTGAGGGAGAAGGGAAAGAGAGCAAGAGGAAGAGGTGTTTGTCCTGGAGCTGGGAGGGAATGACAAACAGCTGCTCTGGATAGAGAGGAGACAGACATGACCAATAGTAAAATGGAGGTTTATAAAGGTGCAAGGGGACACTTTGTGTTAGGATGGGGTGTTTGAGTTTTAATGGGGCATGTTAATTGGGTGAGCTGAAGGGAGTTTCTAATTGTTGGACTTCAATACTGTGGTAGCTGAACCTTGGTAGTCAGCTTCGGGAGGAGGAAGTGGCCAAATAAGGGACTAGACCTTGGTGACAAGCTTTAGGAAAGGAATGGAATGGTTTTTAGCAAGGCAGAGGGAATGGGGAGAAGGGCAAGGCCTGCCAGAACCATACTTTTAATGCTCAAGCTGGCCAGAGTTCCTTCAGGTTTCTCCAGGTTTGCTCTGCAGGAGACAGCCAACATTTATAAGTAAAGTAATGATGTATATGGGTTTGCTGTAAATGTTACAGGGGAAGTTGGGAGTGTGACAGAAAGGGGGAGCTGGGAATGTTGGTAGCTGAGAGACCTCCTTCCTGCTCTGTTCCTGGGTGTACCAAGATCAGTGTAGAAAAAAAACTTTCCAAAAGGCTCTGGGGAAGGGGCTGATCTTGCCAAGAGAACCCAAGGACATTCAGGAGTCCCTTGGTGGCAGGGTCCCGCAGTGCCCTGATAAACAAAGCTGTGGACAACTTGTCCTAGCTCTATCCCAGTGCTGCTCACTCTCCGGATCTCTGTGCCATGTGACACCCAGGTTCTAAACACAAAGGCCTCTTTCTGCTGCAGAGGATGCCTAGGTACCCGAGAGGTGAGTCACCCAGTGATGCTGCATAAGTGCCTGCATCAGCACCACCACAGCACAGCACAGCACAGCATAGCACAGCACAGCACAGCACCAGCCAG
>LOEQ01001687.1:136803-168935 GCA_001685075.1 Bramus lutescens | reverse complement strand
GGACCTTTGGAAGAGCAGGCAATGCTCTTAACCGCTGAGCCATCTCTCCAGTCCACATTTTTATATTCTTGTGCTGTTAGAGTAGTGGTTCTCAACCTGTGGGTCATGATCCCTTTGGGGTTGTCAAATGAGCTTTCACAGGGGTCATCTAAGACTATCAGAAAACACAGATATTTACAATATGATCCATAACAGTAGCAAAATTATAGTTATGAAGTGCAATGAAAATAATTTTATGATTGGGGGCATCATCAGGACATGAACTGTATTAAAGGGCTGTGTATTAGGAAGGTACAGAACCACTGTGTTAGAGGGTACAGGTTTAAGATTCCCTGGTCTTGGAACCAAGCTGTGTATGGTTTTACTTTCCTCCATAGGAATCGCTCAGAAAAAGAAGTTCGGGCAGCAGCTCTCGTCTTGCAGACGATCTGGGGCTACAAGGAGCTTCGGAAGCCATTGGAAAAAGAAGGGTGGAAGAAATCAGACTTCCAGGTCCAGTACTCTTGACCAGAGCTTTGGCTTTTCTTCTCCGTTGGTCCTTGGCTGCACTAGCCTCTGTCTTTGGTGTCTTCTAAACCCAAGTCTTTCTGATAGTGAAGACTTTATTGGTACACTATCTTCGTCCAATGGTGCCCTGTTCACTTTTGCTGATGTAGTTCTGCTCTCTTGATGTTGAACACGCAGTAGATACGGGTGGTGGTGATATACGGCCATTGTGACCCCTCCGTGTGCTTACCATTGTCTGATTCTTCTGCCTCTGCCCCCCAAGTACCAGCATTATAGATAAGTGCCACTGCCTACCCTCAGATTCTTTTTCTGAAGAGTTATAGTTGTCAGTAGGAACCTAGAAATTTAAGCCCGTCAGAGGGAGACTGTGAATGAAGGCTTGGGCAGGTGATCACGGAGAAGGAAATCACTGGTCTTTAAGAGCTTCTGAAGCAGGAGGTGCATGGTTAGGAGGAGGGGACAGAGAGAAGTGGGTATATTCAGGTTTCTGTGACATTGGGTTTTATGTCTGCCTCCAGGTGAATCTAAACAATGCATCGAGAAGCCAGAGCAGCCATTCATACGATGACAGCACTCTCCCTCTCATTGACCGGAACCAGAAATCAGGTACAGTAACCGAGAGTGCACCTTCCCTTTTCAGGGCTCCTGCCATTGCTTAATGTCTTGTTGACTAAGAAGTGGGATGTGTTCATTTCTACATGAGCTAGACCCTGAAGAGGGGAGCAGTGCTTTGCCTCGGGATTCTAATGTGAAAGAGAAGAGGTTTGCACTTAGAAATGAAAACAGGCAGGGAAGGGTGTGGTGGTAAGCACCTGTAATCCCAGTCTGGGACTCTGAGGTGGAGGAGGATCAGCATGTCAAGGCTAGACTTGACTAAGTGAAACTTTGTCTCAAAAGAAAACAACCCAGTCAAAGTAGTCGGTGAGCTTGAGTGTGGCTCCTCTATTTCCCTGTGGACTCAGAGAGCGAGGCAAAGGTTTTCTGTTTAATTTTTCTCTTTTAAATTTCTCTGTCCTGTTGACTAAAGTGCTAGGGTAATTATTAGTGTTTTTCCAGTTGAAAAACTAAACACTCCTGACAACCAGAAAATCTATTGCTTCTAGCACACCGCTGTTACTACTTTAGGTCGTAGCACTGTGTGTGTGCTTGTGTTCCATGTTTGTCAGGTACTGGAGATTGAACTCAGGGCTTTCTATGCAACTGTTCTATGTCCCTAACTGACTTAGAGCTTGTAAACCACTTTGCCATACATGAATTATATATTTTGTGTTATATATAGATACATACACACACACACACACACACACACACTTTCTCTTTCACTGAAAGTATGTGTTGTAATCCTTCTTATCTTAATGATTTTGGCTTTTGATTTGACCCATGGCTTTGGAGTGTGGTGTCTTTTTTTTTTTTAAGATTTTTTTTATTGATTTATTGTGTATGCCATATTCTGCCTCCATGTATGCCCACACACCAGAAGAGGACACCAGACCTCATTACAGATGGTTGTGAGCCACCATGTGGTTGCTGGGAATTGAACTCACAACCTCTGGAAAAGCAGCCAGAGCTCTTAACCACTGAGCCATCTTTCCAGCCCCTGGACTGTGGTGTCTTGGACATATGGGCAGATGGCATACAAACAGTGGTGCTTGCTGCTGGTTTCTCAACATGAATAAGGATAGCAGCAAATTACTGAACAAATTATTTTCATTACCATATACTGTATAAGAAGCTATCTTCACTCAAGAGCATCCTTGAAGGAGCTATAGACACCAGTGCCCCCAGGTGCACATCATTTTGATGTAGTGTGAATGAGGACCTGTGCAGCACCTGTGGCTGTCTCGGGCGGACTGTAGGTCTCCTTATTAGACTGGCTGCTTTTTTTTTTATTAACGAATACTGCTTTACTTTATGGCGCAGCTGAGACATGATTATTTGGCAAGCATTTCCTCAAAAATCAATGTGGAAATCTTATCACTTTGGTTAAAAAAGTAGGGCCAGCCGGGAAATGGCGGCACACGCCTTTAATCCCAGCACTCGGGAAGTAGAGACACGTGGGTCTCTGTGAGTTTGAGGCCAGCCTGGTCTACAAGAGGTAGTTCCAGGACAGCCTCCAAACTACAGAGAAAATAAGCAACCAAAAACCAGACAGTATTTGCTACCTGAGTAAACAGTATGATGATGCCCTTTGTTTGAAGCTACATGGGCTACATAGGGGGCTGTAGGCCAACCAGAGGTGTGGAATAAGATCCTGTCTGCAAAAACAAGCAAGCAAACAAAAACAAAGAGAATTATACCCATATTATTGAGCTTGATGACTTCCCAGTAGCTAAACAGGTAAACTCACTTCCTTCCACGCCTGACAACCTGACTTCCTCCCTGAGAGAGAGCTGACTCCTGAAAGTTGTCCTCTGACCTCCAAATCCATGTCTTAGTATGGATGGACACACACAAGACGTAATAATAGAAAAATTAAAAAATAAAGTGTTAAGAATAGAAATAACAAAAATGGCTTTTATGATTATAAAGTAATGATATGATATAAATGTTTTAAATATATACATGCATATTTAAATGTGTTAATTTTATAACGTTTGCATAGTTCTGTAAACCATTTTCTTGCAGGGAGATGACATGACATTCAAAATCTTCTATGAGTAAATGTTTTACTTAAGGGCAAGACAGGGTAACCCATTTATTTTTTCAGGTTTTCTTAAGGCAGGGTCTTGCCATGAGCCCCACAGAGTCAGTTGCTTCCACAAGTTTTTTCAGGAACTAAAGTCAGGCCATCAGTCTTGGTAGCCATCTTCTGGCCTCTGAAACATTTCCTGTGTTTAGGTTTCTATAGGAAAGAGATCAAAGTTCTGTGAGGGCTTTCCTGTAACAACTGTAGTTGTGGTTAGGACTTGGCACAGTGTATGTGCTGAGAAAAGCTTTATTTGAATAAAGCTAGGAAGGATGGCATGCCAGAGAGAAATGTCTGTTTATATAGATTTTGGTGTATTGGATTTTCATTTGGATAACTTTCTAATTCCATGTAGATAAGAAACCTGACCGGGAAGAAATTCCAATGAGCAATATGGGGTCAAACACAAAGTCATTAGGTAGGTGATGAATTCCTGTCTAATGTTGCAGAATAGTTTAATTGGGGTGAGTAGGTGTTTTCTCCTTTTCTGTGTTCCTTTCTTTTTTGAGACAGGGTTTCACTTCACATTGGCTGATCTTGAGCTCCTGATCCCTTGCCTCTACCTCCCAAGTGCTGGGATTACAGATAGGCTCTCCCCTGCCTGTTGTTTTTATCCCTCTGAACACCCTCACCATTTGCCATCCCCGAAGGACCGTGATTAATAATCTTCATTTGAGAGGTTATCTGAAAATATAATAAAATTTGATCAATCTGGTCTTTTCTACATTTTTATATGTTGCTGTGGATGAATAAAAAAATTTTTTTTGAAAACATCTTTGTTTTTCGAGACACGATCTCTCTGTGTGTTCCTGGCTGTCCTGAAATTTACTTTGTACATCAGGTTGACTTTGAACTCACAGGGATCTACCTACTTCTGCCTCCCCTGTGCTGGGATTAAAGACCTGTGCTACCACGCCTGGTGTATTTTATTTATTTTAGTGTATGAGTATTTTGCTGGTGTGTCTGTTTACCATGTGCGATGCTTCATGCCCTCAGGTCAGACCGTGGGACTAGAGTTAGGGATGGTTTGTGAGCCCCCGTGTGAGTGAAGGGAGCTGCATCCAGAGCCTCGCAAGAGCAGGTGCACTTGGCTGCTGAGCCATCGCTCCAGCCCTGACCTTGCACTCTTGGTGCCCCTCTTCCAACACATGTTCTCAGAAAGTCTGGATGTATCCATATAATCTGCCCTGATGGCTCTCTGTTCTTTCTCCCTACCCAGTTTGCTGATTACTTGCTGCTTCCTTTTTTTTGGGTAGGGTCTCATAGCCCAGGTTAGCTCTGGACTTACTATATAGCTGAGGATGACCTTGAACTCTTGGGCCTTGTTCTTAGGGTCTGCCGTAGCTCAGACTGTAGTTGGATTCACTGGTAGCTGAGGATGGCCTTGAGCATCACCTAACTGCCCTGCATTATTTAAAAGCCTTGGGTGTGTTAAGCCTTCTACTGGAATGTCCTTCCCCTTTGCTCTTGTAACTTCTTTTCATTCCCCAAGGCATCGTGTTTGCTTTGTCAGTTTCTTGCGGTTGCAGCCCATTTCTGTCTTCTCCTCATTTCAGGGCTGTCCTGAGCCTGATCCCTGACCAGTCATCCACCATGACACCTGGTGTCCTGCACTGTTTTCCTTTTCTTGCTTTTGCAGTGGTGGGAATTGAATCTAGGCCAACCACTCTACCATTGAACTCATTCCTAGTACTGGGCGTGCCCACCGCATACATTTTCTTTCCCATTATATTCGAGTCATGTTTAAATATTAAAGCACCAGTCTTTAATGCTATGGAGCATGGGAAACAGCTTACTTCTCTACTGAGGGGCCCAATTCATGTACATTGTATGCTACAGGGAATATATTGTCTCTGTTTACTTTTTCCCTCTAGATAACAACTATTCCACACTGAATGAAAGAGGAGACCACAACAGAACACTGGATCGATCTGGGGATCTGGGTGATATGGAGCCATTGAAGGGAGCGCCCCTGATGGTAAATCCTTGTTATACACAGCTATGTCTATGAGGCTGATAGTATTTTGAAACTGTGTGGTACTTGAAATTGGGAAAGAAAAGAGAAAGGTAATATCTTTCTTTGGTAGGTGTTTTCAGGAAAAAAGTAGAGGTTTGATACATCGTGAAGTTTCTTGGGGTATTGTTCATTGACTGTGTTGGAGGAAGTCTTTGCAAGCGTTACTGATGAGACTAACATTAACTAATCTGTTCTGCCATACATTACCCTGTTCTCTCACTTACCTCGAGGGGTCTCACCCTTCTATTTTTAGCAGTGTTTGTTTACAAACGTGGGGATTTCCTAACTGGCACACAGTTAGAGTTCTTATCTTGGCTCTCTTACTAACAAATTGCATGTGTTCACAGCAGGACGAGGGGCAGGAATCTTTGGAGGAAGAGTTGGATGTGTTGGTTTTGGATGATGAGGGGGACCAAGTGTCTTACTCCCCCATGGTATGTCCTCCAGTCACCCCTAAAATGGTCCTCAAGAAGGAGGCCTCTGTGTGCCTACTCTTTCCAATCATGCTGACCTGATCAGGCCTGAGACACTGTCTGAGCCACGTGGGGCCCAAGGATGTCTGCTTCTGTGATGCTGAGCTCTTCAAAGGCTGGGATGCAGCGTGTGATGTGGTTCTCTGCTGAGTGCTGCTTTCCTGCCTCCAGATTTGCTCAGCTGCCTTGTTTTCCTGCAGGTCTTCTGTTCTCAACCTTATTAACAACCTTCTCTTTCTTTCCCTACAGCAGAAGATTTAGCACCATTCTGCTGCTCCATCTGGGCTTATAATATATTACTTTTATTTTTGGTGGTGAAATGGACTGATGATTTTTTTCCTTTCTTCGCTGGACTATTGTGCCAACTGCCAGGCTGCCTCCTCCCCATACAGCCCAGAGTGGCTTCCTCCATTCCACCGGTTCCCGACATCTTCTCCTGAAGTTTAATTGTCCTGTCCTTCCATCCCTACCTCGTTTCCCCCAGAAACCTGACTCGGCTATTTGCGTATCTTGAGAAACTGCTGCAGATTAGCTCTTTTTGCCAGCCCTCCCCGGAATCTTGGCCTGTGTGGAGGGAGGAGGGGGAGTGGAACTCTTCACTGGAAGCCCTGGGAAGAACTCAACATTGCACGCTGTATACGCAGTATTCAGCGCTCTGACAAACTGATGACTTCTAATCAAGACTATTTTTCTGGTGGGGAGGGAACTTTTAATTTTGTTTTGGATAATGGGAAGTGTGAGTTCTTCCCTTATCCAGTGGCTGTTTTTGAAGCCAAGAAGGCTGGAAACATTGGCACATTCCACCTGGCAAGGGCCCTCAAGTAAGTGAGGTACTCCTCCTGTTCCCCCTGTCCGAGGCAGGGACCACAAAGGACCTACAGACCCCATCTCCTCTGTCAGCTTCAGGCCAACCTTGGGGTGCTGCTCTGACCAAGGCTGTCCTCAACCCTCCTCTCTTACCCTGTGATGAATCTGCTAACGACCTGGCTGTTTGCAAGGCTATGTGAAAAGAGAATGCCATGAACCATTTTTGGTCAAGAAGAAACGGAGCGATTGTCTGTTGGGGAGAAGATGAGCTTCCGGGGGGAAGTAGAAGGAATGTACATGAAGTGGTTAGTCTGGAGCTGGCAGGAAGCTTCAAGCTGGCCTTCCCCACCTTCCCTCCCCATCTCTCTTCTCTGTAGGCTTGTCCCTCCTTCTCCCCTCTCCCCTCCCTGGATTTGTTGGCCAACTACAAGACTTGTATATAACTCCTGCCCTCTTTGCCCTGCTAAGGTAGGAGTTGCCCTGGCTTTGCCTCTTCTTCGTGCCTTTGGCCTGGGGTGCATCTCCTTCCTCTCTTCCACGTGCCTTTCTTTGCCTCTGCAGTCTCATTTCTCATGATTTTGCAAGTTAGATTTTGTTACTTTCTTACCCACTGTTGACCCTCGGTAGCTGAAGGAAAGGAGTGGTGACCTAAGGAACCTCAAGTCCCCGTTGGGGGTTGTTGTAGCCTCTGATTTAGCTACAGCAGGCTTCTGCTTAACAATGGAGAGTTGGGACTGAATATCCCTTCCTGATAAGTCTCAAAGTGAGGCTAGTAGTAGGGCACCATGACTCCTACTCTTAGTTGTCCCCAGTTCCCATCATCTCTGGAAGGTTATAGGGAACCAAGGGTTTCTCTCCAATTGTAGGGACTTTTACGACTTGGAATCGGCTACTATGTGGGGTTTTTGGGTTTTTTTTCCTGATTTGCCTTCAATTCCTTAATCTAAAAGCTCTATTCAATGCAACTGGAATTCTTAATCCCTCTTGTCCTGTTCCTTAATATATTGAGGCTATGGGGTAGGAGCAAAGTGCACAGCCCACCAACCCCTTTCCCTACGCATTACAACTCTTTTTTTTTTTTAACCTTTTGCTTCTCTCCCAGATCTTCTTACCGCCCTCCCTCCCATGTCTTCCTACCCAGTCCACCCTTTCTGGCAAACAGAGCCTCTCCTCCCATGGCCCTCAGAGGACACTGCACAGGGAGCCTCCCCCACACAGACCTGGCTCTATTCTTGGTTTCTCTTGTCCTCCGCTCTTCCTGGTGCTCTTTCTCTCGGTGGGGTGTGGGTAATAGAATAGCCATGGGCTTTTTGGGGACCTTTAACTGTTTTTTGTTTGTTTGTTCTGTTTTTTCTACTTTCATTTATAAAAACACTAAACATTCAATTTCAGCAAACCAAAAATCCTACCTTCCCACCGAACACTACTAAGGGGCATGTCTTCTGTTCTGTATCTTCTCTCTTTCTTTCTCTCTTGTTAATGCTTTTAAAAACAAAATGAGTTTTTTATATAAATAAAGTTTTTAAAGTGTGTATGTAGGAGGTCTGTGTCATTTCTTCACTTCCAGCTGTATTTCTTCCCTCCTTTTCATCGTGGTTATTTTGGTGTCAGCGTTCTTTTTCTTTTCAGAGCTGCAGGAAAAAGGTCATCTCAGGATGGGCTTACTTACGATTTGGTCCCAATTCTTATCAAGGAACATTCTTTGGAACACTCCCCACCCAGAGTATTAAAACAGGTTACTCAGTGGCTGAAGTAGAGCAGGAGAACTTAGTGCTAATAGAGAAAGAAACTGCAGCGTACAGACTGATGGCTCCTCATTCTCTGGGGGTTTCTTACATCATTTGACAAAGCCCTCTGAATGATGCATGGCTCTTTCGAACAGAACACACCGAATCTTGAGGGTTAGAAACTAGCAGTCCCAACTGCCACCTTAGTAAATATTCCTCTGCACAGATGCACTAGTCACAGGCCATGTGGAGTTGGTCAGGCTATTTGATAGGATATCCTGCCAAATTGTGTACAGCTGCTTAACAGAAACAAGATCAAGGGGAGTTATCTTGATGGCAGATGCCGAAGATCCAGAGTCATGGGAAGACTCTTCTCCGGGCCCTCAATGTGCTGGCATTCCATCTAAGAGCTCAAGAGGGTTTGTGTAAAATACTTTCTGTATGCTCACATCTTCAGTTAAAATCGTTTGGCTGCCCAGGATCACCACATTGTACTAGATTTAAGTATGAGGACTTTTTTGGGCTTATGAAACCAGGCAACCCCAGCATGGTAGCTGTGTACATTAAGGCTTGATTTTCACTTATACCTGTAGTCTTAGATCTGAAGAATAAAATAATACAAGGTCAAAACCATAGGGTTTGCTCTGCAGCAAGGTTTGATTTTTACCCTGGCCGTTGGTATTGCGGTAGATAGAAACCCTACTGCAGGCCGGCCCTAAGCTTGTGGTCTTCCTGCTTGTCTCAGTGCTGGGATTACAGGCACATATCACAATGGTCAGCCCCACACATGTATTTTTCAAAGATCTAGATCTTAGAGTCCTGGTGGTGCCTACTGCTAATCCCAGTACTCTTGTGGCAAACACCAACCTGGGCTACATTGCAAGATGGCCAGCCAATCCTTCAGTTTATTCATGCCCATACCTAGAATGAAGTGTTGAAGTGACCTGTCTCCCCTATATGTTAAATTTCTTTTGGTTTGTTTGGCTTTTAAAGACAAAGCCTCACTGTAGCCCTGGCTGACTTGGAACTCATTATGTAGATGAGTTTGATCTCGAAATTGTGGCAGTCCTTCAGCCTTTGGCTCCCATGTGCTTGTACCATGACGTCTGATGTTCTGGTAAGTTTCTTGACTGGCTTAAAGTGCTTTTGAGGCCTCTTAATACTTCTTGCTCATACTAACATTTGGAATTTGTCCCTTTGTGGCTCTTAATAGTTTTGTTAGCTTTTATTTTTATTTTATGTGCATGAGTGTTTTTCCTACATGGATGTCTTTTATCACATGTGTGCAGTGTCCAAAGAGACCAGAAAAGGTGTTGGATCTTCTGGAACTGGAGTTAACAGTAGATGGTTGCGAGCTACCATGTGGATGCTGGGAACAGAACCTGGGTACCCTGGAAGAGCAGCCTTTGCTCTTAACTGGTGCCCCTAAGGGTACTTTTAAGTACCCTTAAGACAGTACTTTTTAAGACATTTTTCATACATATATGTTTGTGTATGTGTGTGTGTGTCTGTATGAGTGTATACTAGTTGTGTGGGTGCCCTAGGGAGCCAGCTAGAATCACAGGCATTTGTGAGCTACTAGCTGGTCGTTTGGAACTTGAGTCCTCTAGACACAGAACGGGTGCTGTTAACTGTTAGTCATCTGTCCCCCTTAGTGCTGTTTTAGCATTGTAGAGTCGGTAGCTCTAGCTTCCCAGCCCTAAGCAAGTACATGAGAATTACTTGGCCTGTTGGTTGACAATGTAGATTCCAGAACTGACTGTGGTGAAATATGACCTCTGATTCCCGCATTTGGGAAGGTAAAGCACGCCTGCTACAAGTTTGAGGCTGTCCTGGGCTATCTTGCCAGAGACCTCAGAAAATAAAACAGGCCACCTTTCCCACTTACCCCCAGGCTTGCTGAGGGATGGGCCTATAGCTCTGAGCTAGAGTGCTTGCCTACCGGGTACAAGGACCAGGGCTACTATGCCAGCACCATGACAAATTCCCACGTTTCACTTTGGAAATGATTCATAGGTTGGTCTCGGGAATCTGAACCTTGTAAAGTGACCTAGGTTATGTGATAGATGTTTACTTTGAAACCTTGGTCTAGCACACTTGCTTATTTTCCATGGGAACCTGGGATGATGGACTCATTCTTGGCAATAGTAGTGCGTATGGATAGTGTGGTGATGAGCACAGGAAGATATTTCATAACAGGAAGCATTTGTTTCCAAGGAAGTGCAGAGTCCGTGAGTCCTAGTGCTTGTCTGTACTGCAAATCATCCAGGTAACAATACCCAGGCTGCCGGGCAAGCTGGCCCTGAATATGGTGCCCTGTAAGGCAGAAAGAGTGTCCTGGATTATGAATTAATGAACTGCTTCTGTCTGCAAAAAGGTACTTCAACTAGAGAGCAAGTGGCTCTATTATCTGAAGCCATAGAGGTCAGGTATGAAAATGAATCATTCCAGAGATTTTTTAGTTTTTATTTTGTGTAGTGTACAGTGACCAGGGCCAACGAGTCACACGTGAACTTCGCTGAGAGCTTCACCCATGCTGCTATGACTGTAGGAATTTCAAGCATTTTTATGAGCCTGTGACAAGTGGTCTCTTTCTAGTACTTGAGAGTACTGTGCTTGTCTCTATTCTGGTTTTGTTGCAGCAAAGGCCAGCCACTTCCACCTTTGAAGATACAAAAGCTGTCTTGCTAACATTCCTGGGTGTCTCTAGTGCTACTGGACAAGCAGTCCGAATGCTATGATGTATCTGAGGCAAAGGGGGTGGGTGGACCCTCATTGAGTTCCAGTTGCTTTCTATGCATTTCTTTCTTCATCTTTTTGTTGTTATGACATTTTCAAACAAAAAATGGTTTTATTCATGGTCTTCACCTATCTTCGCCGTCCCTGTGGCCCTCTTCCTTGTCTTCATCTTAATCCTTGGTGTTGCCTCTTTTTTGCTCTTCACGCTTTTGAAGAATGGTGAATTAGGATCCCCTAAGACTCCTTTGAACAGAGAAGTGGCATGTTAGATAAACATTAAAAAAAAAAAAACTCACCCCTGAATTGTTAGGATTGAATTCTGGGCTTCACATGTTAGGCAAACACTCTTAACACCAAGCTACATCTAGCTGTGTATTTAAAAAACAAAACTTTTAACACACTGCTGAAGAGGCACAAAAGAAAGCTGATCTTCAAAACAGCTAGGAGTGGGACCCTTGCAAGTATCCGATAAAACCATCTTTCCTCAGTTATTGCCAAGCAAAGCATACTTTAAACTACTAAGGAATGTGGAAAAGTGGATAAGAAGGATTCCACCAAAGCTGACTACCCTTAGCACAGAGATGATCATATGGTTTGCTATACAAACCTTGTGACCTGAATTCAATGTCTGGAACCCATATAAATGTGGAAGGAGAAAACTGACCCCACAAACTACGTACACACAACACACAGCAACAAATAACCCATGAGGGAAACAACAAATTATGTGTCCTGATGTTGATAATAGGTAGGATGGTTTATAGTCCAAATTTAGCTACCTGTATGACTTTCAAGTGGCACCTCATTGACCGTAATTTTCGATGGTTTCCAGAAGTCTGTATGTTTCCTTCAGGGTTCAGAAACAACTTTCATAGGCTTCAGCCAGGTGCTCAAAAGCTACACATAGCAGTTAAGAACAGTGAAAGGGGGAAGGAAGAGGCATACGCCAGTCCTTCAGGTTTTGCTGGCACTAACATGGACTATAACAAGACATGACTTAGGGCCAATGAGTTCCGGTGCAATGCAGATCCAGAAGATACAATGTTCAAAGCCCTGGTAAGTGATGTAAATGTAAGCTTTACATAAAGGTGGCATGTAATCAGGAGCGGGACAGAAGATATCAGAGTGCTGGGCAATGCCATGCATGTTGAAGGGGGGTTAGAGCAGAATTCTCAGATTCTTGTATTTGGGAGAAAAGTAAAGATACTGATCAAAACTTTTGTGAAACTAAGTGAGCTTTAACTGTTGAAAGAATAGAGATAGAACACATAACTTCCGAAGAGAAGCAAAAGGACCGAGGTGTAGTTAAAGTTGGTACCTCAGCTGATGGAATGAGCTAGGCTGAAAAGCAGAGCTGCAGCAATAGAGGAAATATGTGTGTGTCATCTCATGCTGGGGTTGCCATGCAACAGGTGTGCAGTGGAGAGCAAGTGTGGAGACAGGGAAGACGTCGGAACATTTCCAGAAAGGCAAAGTTACGTGAACTTTCAATAGCTGCCATGTGAGTTAATCATATAAACTCAAAGACACGGGCAGGACAAAAGACTTCAAGTATTGCTGCCTCGTTTTTCTAAACTGCTGACAGTACAAAAATCTAGCCTTCCAAATTCTAAGAGGGCTCAACTAAGACTGTAGGCTGCCTTTGACAGGATGAAGTTGTACTTCTTTAAACTTTGCTTGTGTTTATGTGTGTGCTGTGTGTGCACACAAGGAGGCCAGAGGCCAACTTCTGGTGGCTTCTTCTATTGCTCTCCGTTTTGGGGGACAGTCTCTCCCTGGCTGGCAGGTGAGCTCCTGGGATGTACCCACCTACATTCCCTAGTGCTGGGGAGATACATGGGATGTCACATGGGTGTGAGAGTCTGGACTCCTGTCCTTATGCTTGCATAGCCAGCACTTTCCCTGAGCCTTGCGATGTACCTTCTCTCAGAGTCTGCTGGCTTTTAGGAGAACCAATGAAGAGCTTTTGTCCGTTGTTTCCTAGGCTCCATGGTCTTTCTCAGGGCCATTAATTTAAATGTTGGAATGCCGGTGCTTCGTGCCATGAGTCGCATTTGTAATAGACACCATCCTACTTAGAACCTATCCATGGTACTTAGCTTAGGTTCTACTTGGGCTCAAGATGTGCCTATTCAAATGCTGGTTGTTTAATCCTCTTTCTTTTGTCTTTGTTGAGGCTAGTGTCTGAGATCTAGTTCATGGACTTTTGAGATCATTCAGAGTGATAAGGTATATAGAACTACTCAGCCCCAATTAAGGCTCTGGTGCCCTGGCTTCCTGAGTTCAAATTCTCACTGTCATAGCTGTACAATCTCTTGTGTGTTTCTTTATGTTTCTTATACTCAGTGCTAGAAATTGAACCTAGAGCCTTGCACATGCCAGGCAGTCACGCTTACTGAGCATCCACATGCCCAACCCCCTTCAGTAGATTTCTTAATCTCTTGTGCCTCTCATCGTGGAGCTGAATAGTATGTATGATGAAAATAAAATGAGATTATGAGTGAAGTTGCATTTGGTACAGACCAAGTATGCTATTATTATTACTGTTTTGATACAGCCTCTCTAGCCTAGTCTGGTCTTAAACTCACAATAATTCTTATCTCAGCTTCTTTACTGCTGTGACCACCATACCTGGCCTATCACTTTATTATTATACTTATTGCTACATCTTTTGCATTTATATGTATCTGTATTTGCATATGTATTTGTTTATATTAGTTAGATTATTTTGCTAAGTTATGTACAGCTATGCAAAGGATAATTTCAAGGGAAACCCACAATGACAAGTAGTGTACATGTTCAGCCCCTGGTTTAGGATAAGATGACAATTATTTGATGGATAGTTTTACTCCTTTTTTAAATTATATTTTTATTTTTTTAAACAATCTTATTTTGTGTACCAATCCCAGTTCCTCCTCCTCCTGCTTCCCCCATCTCTTTCCCACCTCACTCCCCTCCTCAGAGAGTAAGGCATCTCATGGGGAGTCAACAAAGTCTGTCACATCACTTGAAGCAGGACTAAGGCCCTCCCCCCGTATCTAGGCTGAGGAAGGTATCCCACCATAGGGAATGGGCTCCAAAAAGCCAGTTCATGCGCTAGGGATAAATACTGGTTCCACTGCCAGTGGTCTCACAGACTTCCCAAGCCACACAACTGTCACCCGCATGCGGAGGGCCAAGTTTGGTTTTGTTCAAGTATCCCAGCTGTCAGTCTGGAGTCAATGAGCTCCCCACTAGCTCAGGTCAGCTGTTTCTGTGGGTATCCCCATCATGGTCTTGACCCTTTTGTTCATATGATCACTCCTCCCTCTCTATGACTGGACTTCAGGAGCTCAGCCCAGTGCTTGACTGGATCTCGGCATCTGCTTCCATCAATTACTGGATGACGGTTCTATGACGACAAGGCAGTCATCAATCTGATTACAGGGGATGGGCACTTAAGGCACCTTCTCCACTATTGCTTAGATTCTTAGTTGGGGTCATCCTTGTGGATTCCTGAGATTTCCCTAGTGTCAGGTTTCTCACTAACCCCATAATGACTCCCTCAGTCAAGATATCTCTTTCCTTGCTCTCCCTCTTTGACCTTTCCCCACTAGATCTCTTTGATCCCTCATGTTCTCCTCCCACTTCCTTCTCTCTGCACTCCTCCACTCTCCTTACACCCTCCACCCCACCCTCTATGCTCCCTATTTACTTGGAGGTCACGTCTGTTCCCCCTTCCCAGGGTGATCCATGAGTCATCCTCCCTCCATCCAGGTCCTATTCTAAATATCCATTAGAAATGATCTGTGCAGAAACTAAAGTTAAGGTTTAGAGATTACTTTGTGGCAAGGCATCTTGCCACAGGTGGAAGCATCTATTAAGTCTTGTAGTACTTTTTTTGAACAGACTAGAAAAATACTTTTTTTTTTTGGAAGATCCAAAGATTTTTTGGATGTCTGAATCCTTGGAAGGTAACCCAAATGCAGAGCCTATGAGAGCTATGAAAAGATTTAGTTGCATGAAGTCACATAAAATGCTACATATATTTGTGAAGTACATTGCTGTATGCTAAAACTTATTCTTGTTATAAAGGTTGTCATGAGCACAGACCCTCTTAAGACACCTTGAAGAAGAATTTGAGACAGTAATGCTTCTCTGATCACTGTTACAGAGAAGAGAGTAGTGTGAGAAAGATTGTGTGATCAACTACAGGAAGCTGTTTAGTTTGGTCAAGAAGTAATGGTAGGTTAGACCACTGGGGCATATCATTACAAAAAGATTACCAATGCAAGGTGTATGCAATAATGATAGTAATAGCTAATGTTCCCCCCCCCCTTCTCTTCTCCTTCCTTCCCTGTCTCTGTCTGCCTCTCCTTTCCTCTCTCCCTCTGGACTTGAATTTGAGGCCTTTGAGTGGTCTAAGCAACCTCTGGACCATCGTTGTATCCGTAGCCCAGTTTTGCTTTTGAGATGGAGTATCACTAAGTTGCAGGCTGGCCTTGCAGCTGTGACCTTCCTACTGAGTCTTGCCCCATAATTGGGCTACAGAGCTGCACCCACACACCCTGCTGGTTCTTTTTGTGGAAGACACTGTTTGAAATCCTTTGTATATAGAAGGCAATGACATGAACATGCAATACAAAATACTCCTAAGTCTAGCCTTTGTATTACAGGCTTCATTCCTGCTCAGTATTCACTGCAGCTTGATTATCCATGTATATAAATCTCACTTATATAGAGATAAGTGAGATTTGAAGTGGTTAGCTCACTTGTAAGAGGTCACATTTTCATTGGATCTCATGTGTCCCAGACAGATTTGCTGGGCAGCCTTTGGGCTGTCCTCTACGTTATGGTGCTGTGTGCGTTCTCTAAGAGCAAAGGGTTTAGATTTAAACTCTGGTCCTGTGTATATTCAAGTGGATGAGATCCTGAAAATGGAAGCTAGTGTTCATCCTGCAGAACAGTGAGGTTCAAGCTTCGCGATGATGATCTGTTTCACCGTCATCTGAATGCGACACCTTCCCCTAGTCTTGTTCTACTATATTGATCCTGGTATGTGGTCTACAATCCCAGAGGGAATTATTTCAATCTCTGTTTAACTCTCTTTCCCTTGGATATAAACTGGGGTTTAGAATTCTGAAAGACGAAAATAGGGACAGCCATCGTACCATGAGATACAGTGTCCTGGGCTGTCCTGTCTCTTCCTGTTCTCTTTCGCTTGCTCTGTGATTCCCCACCTATCTTTTCATTTCTCTATCACTTCTCGCCAGTGGAAGGCTGGTGTGGGACTCTGACCTCTGCTTCATCTGAATCCCAGCAGACTTACTGGCACAGTTCAAATGTACAGGGCTCAAATGGGACCAATGTAACTGTAGCTGTGCCCTAGCCATGTAGCCACTGCAACACCTCACACAAGGTGGGATAGCTCCAAACATGGCAGCACCTGGTAACCACCAGTTATGGCCGAGACAACCTGAGGGTACCCTCTGCTGTCTGGGCCAATCACCAGCTGAGTCCTGGCCTCCTGCTGAGGGCATGCATCTTCAGAACTGTCATCCCAAGTCCACACTATTTCATATATTGATTATTGTTGCAGAATTTTGGCTTAGCAGCTAATGTAGTTTTGTGTTATAGAGCAAAAGCCTCTCTATCATGCATGGTCTCTTGAGTCTAATCCCCAGGTCAGACACAAATTCTTGTAAGGATTTACAAAAGTTAACATGGCAGATGGTAGAGTTAATTTTTCCTTCTGTACCACTCTTGTCCTCTTGCTGTCTGCTTTCAGGCACCTCTCTGTGTGTTCTCATGGCGTAGACCTGCTTAGAGCAGGGGCTGCACTCACTCTACACATCCCGTAGTCTGTTGTGCTCATAAAATATGCTGTGGACATCTGCACATGTGATCGCATGTGTCTGTGTCACACTTATGTGGCCTGTTAGCCTCCTGCTTCTGAAGCACCTTTTGTGGAGCCTATGGAAACCGTAGGCTGCACCCTCCGGAGACTGTTCTCCCTCAGTCTGGGACCCATGCTCCCCTGGCTAGGATGAGCTGGTTGTGACCATTCTTCTCACCTCTTTACGGTCCACCTTGCTAGCCCTTTTCTTTCCCTGCCCAGAAGATTGGAGAGGAAACCTGCTTCTGTTCTACATCCCCAGCCAGAGATATTAAGCATCCTTCCTTCCCTTCTTTCAGAACATACCAAAGGGAAACTTTTTCTTTTAACTGTTTATTTTTATGTGTATGGGTGTTTTGTCTGCATGTATATGTCTGTACCACAGAATCCAGAAGAGACTTTGGATCGCTTATAACCGTAGTTATCCCTTCTAAGCTGCCACATGGGAATCGAACCCAGGTTCTCTGCAAGGGTGGTATGACGGCTGAGCCATCTTTCCAGTCCTGAAAGGGGATTTAGTTGTTTTAAGCCCTGATTCCATTGAAAATGAACATCCTCAGCCGTAACACGTCTGGCACTGTATGAGCAGAGACAAAAGTGCTTGCAATCGGCAGGGAATCCTCCCTAACCGCTAGAGAGCTACTGTCTACTTTCTTTTCTTTTCTGTTTTTTTTTTTTTAACATGTGAGTGTTTTACCTGCAATGCACACTATGTGTGTGCCTGGTGCCCTGAGAGGCCAGGAGCATTGAATCCCCTGGAACTACAGGGTCCCTCTACTACAGTGACAGACAATTGTAAACCACCATGCGGGGTGCTGGGACTTGAACCTAGGCCCTCTGGAAGAACTATCAGTGTTCTTAACTAGTGAGCTGTCTCTCCAGCTCCTGCTTCTTGACCTTAAAGAACAAGATACTTAAAATGTGCTGCTGTCTTCTTCTAACCTGTGTCCGACGGAATCCTTAGGAAGAACGGTGGCTCATCCTGGTTTTCATCATCTGTGCAGATCTGAGGTCTTGTGCTCTTCTTGCATGGCTCGTGCCTGACCTCATACTTTGGTAGCCCGGTTCCAATTCTACTTTTTCTTCCCTCAGTATCCTTTATGATAAGTCATATCTCAGTAATGATTATTCATTCCCAGCTGCTTCATAAATTGCATTATAATAGAACTATTTAAGAAAAATGACCTTGAGCTGGGCTCAGTGGCACAGGCCTTAAATCCCAGCACTTGGGAGGCAGTGGCCAGCAGATCTTAATGAATTTGTATCCAGCCAGGTCTACATGGTAAGTTCTAGAACAGCCAGAATTACATAGACCCTGTGTATAAAAAGAGAAAAAGGAAATGACCTCTTAAACCCAACTTCTTTTTTTAAAATACTTATTTTTATTTTGTGTGCATTGGTGTTTTGCCTGCATGTCTTTCTGTGTGATGGTGTCTGATTCCCTGCAACTGAAGTTATAGACAGTAGTGAGCTGCCATGTGGGTGCTGGGAATTGAGCCTGGGACCTTTGGAAGAACAGCAGCCAGTGTGTTCTTAACTGCTGAGCAATTTCTCCAGCCCCCCAACTTCTTTCATGCTTTGTTTTCCTGCACACATCTGTCCAGTAACCACTTGATGCAGATGCTTGGGCTTAAGGCTCCTCCTGTTTCTAAGAATTCCAGTTCTGTGGTGGAGGCTGTCAGTTAAGTCAGGGAGGGAAGCGCTATTGTAATGATAACCTTTGAAGGGCAGCCAGCCAGCCTTGAGGTGTACTGAGATCATGCGAGGATAGCTAGAATTCTGTTCCTTGAAGATTTGAAGTCATTGAAGTCAGATGGAATATCCTGCAAAACTATAGAAATGTAAAAAGAATATAGTTCAGTGGGCATCAAGTAGGCCAGAGGAGTTTCTCTTTGTAGAAACATTTCATCTAATAAAGTTATCAAAGACGAATGTCATCGTTGTGGGGTCCCTAATAGCTGGATCTTTAGGCACTGAACATCAATGGTCTGTATCACGAAAGGAGATACCACCCACAAAGTTTTAAAAAAATCTGAGGATGTGGCTCGATGGTGGAGTTCTTGCCTCACATGTGTGGGATCCTTTGTTCAATACCCAAGCACAGCAAAGAAAAAACTCTTCTCCTGAGTCTGATCAAGCCTCTAGGTCTATTTAACCAGAGATAAGATAAGGAAAATACTATGTCGTCAAGATGACCCAATTTCTTTAATTTTTTACAATAAGAAAAGAGTGTAGGGACACTTACAGATTCAGATTGCAGTCTCAACAAATGCCTATAAACCCAGCACTTGGGAGAAAGGGAGGAGGGTCAGGAATTCACAGGTGTTCTTAGCTCCAAGTCAAGTTCAAGGCCATCTTAGGCTATGTGACACCATATTTTAACCATGCCCTTCTATCAAAAAAGGAAAATTTATGAGATAACTGAACATTTACACATAAAGTGCTTGTTACAAAGGGGTAATTGTTATTCTTTAAGTGTGAATTTGTAGATTATAATCCCCCCTTTGTTTTGTATTTTCTACTTTTTGAGGCAGTATTGTTTACTGTTTTGGTTTTTTGTTTGGTTTTTATTTCTTTTCTTTTCTCTTCTTGTTTGTTCTTTGAGACAGGGTTTCTCTGTAACAGTCCTAGCTGTCCTGGAACTAGCTCTGTAGACCAAGCTGGCCTCGAAAAAGAGAGATCTGCCTGCCTCTGCCTCCTGTGTGCTGGGATTAAATACAACTTTCTAAATTATTTATTTTTATTTTATTTTATGTGCATTGGCATTTTCCTGGCATGTGCATCTGTGAGAATGTCAGGTCCCCTGGAGTTGAAGTTGCAGACAGGTGTGAGCTCCCCTATGGGTGCTGGGAATTGAACCTGGCTATTGATGGATCATTTGGATATTTTAAAGACTGTTACTTGAGCTATATAATGCTGAAAATTATAGTAGGGAAAGTACAAAGTAGGAAAATTGGTCACAAGACTTACAGAATTACAAATGAATGAGAAGTTTGTCTTGAGGGGGAATTTAGCTAATCAAGGTTTGGCCCAGTAGGTAAACTAGTTTCTAGGAAGGGCGAGGGAGGTGTGGAAATGTGCTTGTCTCCAAACACCACACTCTGAGCAGCACCCTCCTGCTGTTGACAGAACTCATGGACTCAGACCGTTTTCTGTGTCTCAGTCTGAGTCTGTAATCTTGAAGATGGGTTTCTCTGCACCGCTGGCTGATCAGGTTGGAAGATAGGGAATCCTGGTGAGCAGGCTTGCAGCAACTTCCTCCACCATCATTGCTCCTCTTCCCGCCATGGCTGCTTCTCATCCGCACCACACCTTCTTAATAGCACTGTACCTTTAAAAAAAAAAAAAAAGTCCTCTGCGGAAGATTTCCGTACACGATACAGTGATACAGTGTATCTTGTAACGTTTACCTCCACACCTCTTCCCTCTCCCCAAACCCACTATGTATTATAGTTGCTTACCTTCCAGACTCCAGCAGGTGACCGTCTTTTCCTTCTCTTCAAACTTGAAATCTTTCCATCTTGGAAAAGCTATGGCCGTGTTAATCTGTCCTGTCACTAAAGTCTCTTTGATCCCTGTGCCTTTTTTAAAGTGCATGGGTACACACCCATGGGACACTGTAGGGTTGCCTCTATTCCACTCTGTCCCGTAACTGTGTGTATATTTTAATCTTTGCTTTTCCTCCAACTTGATCCTTGAGGAAGGGTCCCTCAGTTCTGAACTTCTGAGTTCCTTAAGACAGTTCTTAGCATTCTCGAGTTATAGAACACCTTGAGAATCTGATTGATGGTAGTTCTGCAACTTCTCTAGAATAATGCAGACATGGTGTTTTACCTACAATTTGAGAGTTTAAATCTGTGCTTCATGCATCAGGAAAACCTGGGGGCTATGGGGTTGCTTGGTTAAAATACAGTATTCCCTTTTAAATATATTTTATTTATTCTTTGAGAATTTAATTTATACAATATGTTTTGATCATATGTACCTGCTACTACCTCCTGTAACTTCTCTGGGGTGCAGTAGGGGTGAGGGGGAGCTGTATTCTTGATCTTACTCCAGATTGGTTAACAGAATTTCTGGTGGTAGAAGCAACAATTCAAATGATAATTCTCAAGTACACCAAAGTGTCAGAAATTCTTCTCTAAAGACTCGGCTTGTCTTAATGCTCTACCTTGTCTTTCCCTCCCAGCTACTTAACCCCAGCTGCAGGAGTTTAGTGTCTGAAGTCTTGGTCCTCTGAAGGGAACACCGTTTCCTTTTAAGGCTAGGGTATGAAGTGTCTTCTCGAGGAAGCCTTCAAGTCTGACAGTGGTTCCTGCATCTACACACAGTTTTGAATCTGGGAGCTGAGCCCTGTCCTGGGTTGTTTCTCTCAGTCCGCTACTTTTCACGGACTCTGTATGCGCATCTTCCTCCCATCCCTACTGGTTCCTGCTCAAGCTTCTGCACTTTTGACACAGTTGTATTATTCCGTGTGATAACCAGTATCTGGTTAAAGGGCCTGGTAAATGGGATTAGAAAAGTACAATAAAGGATCTTGCAGAAGCTGGGTGTAGCATCACACCCTGTGATCCCAGCACTTGGGAAGTGGAGGCATGAGGATTACCAGCCATCCTTGGCTCCATGCTGAGTTGGACACCAAACTAGGCCACATGGAACCTGATCTCAAAACAAGCTTTGCTTTGCAGTTTGCCTAAATCCTTTTTAAAAATTAATTTCTTAAAAATGATCTTTTCTCGTTTTACATACCTATCCCAGTTCCCACTCCCTCCTTTCCTCCCTGCCTCCCCCCTTCCGTTGACTCCTCAAATAGGGTAAGGCTTCCCATGGGGAGTCAACAAAGTCTAGCACATGACTTGAGGCAGGACCAAGCCCCGGCCCCAATATTTAGGCTGAGTAAGATTTCCCTCCAAAAAGACTAGGCTCCGAAAAGCCGGTTCAAGCACTAGGGATAAATCCTGGTCCCACTGCCAGTTACCCCAAGACTGCCCAAGCCACCCACAGTCATCCACATTCAGAGGGGCGACTTTGGTCCTATACAGGTTCCCTTGCTATTGGTCCATAGTCGCTGAGCTCCCACTAGCTCAGGTCAGCTGTTTCTGTGAGTGTCCCTATCATGGTCTTGACTGCTTTGCTCGTATTATTGGCCTCTCCCTCTCTTGGACTGGTCTTCGGAAGCTCAGCCCAGGGCTTAGCTGTGGATCTCGGCATCTGCTTCCATCAGTTGCTGGATGAAGGTTCTATGATGAGAAGGTGAAAGTCATCAATCTGATTACAGGCGAAGGGCAGTTGAGGCACCCTCTCCACTATTGCTTAGATTCTTACCTGGGGTCACCCCTGGGGATACCTGGGAATTTCCCTGGTGCCAGGTTTCACACTAGCCCCATAATGAGTTTGCCTAAATCTTAAGAGGTCATACTTCTTTTGAGATTTGGAACTGATAACAGCAGAGAAAGTTGTACTGGCTAACTTTCTTCTTGTGCTTTTACTGGCTGTCCAATTTGAAGATTGTAATTGGAGGTAGTTTACAGAGTATCCAAGGGTGCAGGGTTTTTTAATCTTCGTCTTTTGATTTTTTCCTCCTCAGCACAGGATAAGTATTATAATCTCGGATCTCTGAATCCAGAAGCAACTGCTACTAACATTCTGGTATTCTTTCATCTTTTTTTTCCCATTTAAAAGTAATAAAGCTTATGCAATACAGGTGATACAATTACCTGCTCTTCCTGTCCAGTATTGTTTTAGACACTGTTTCTAAACTAATTCTTCAAAACCCATTATTTTCATGGCTGCATGAATATACCATTATTTATTTAATTTGTGTTCAGTTGTTGGATCCTTGAGTATTATAACTATGTATCATGTTATAAATATGCTACAATAAACTTATTTCTGTCTTGATTTTTGTTTTTCAAATTATTGTCTTGAAAGGAATTGCTGGATCAAAAATTGTAGACCATTTTAAAAGCTCTGCTTATGTATTACCAAGCTGTTCTTCAGAACGCTTACCTTAGTGGAAATGTCCATCTTGACAAGGTTTAGAAGCTGAACTACTGAAATGCTCTAAAGGGGGCCGCATAAGCGAGGCATCAGGAGGAGGGATGGAGGTTGAGGAGAAAGCTTTTCCTTTGAAGAGGACGGCTGATTTGTTTGTGCTGGCAGCCCAGAGCTGTCCTGGGCCGTGTTCCCTCAGAGGCCACTCAGGCTGGAGGGATTAGACAGGATTCTGGACTCTGCACCCAAAGTCAGCTTGTCATTGATGTTCCATATTCTCTGAGATCTGCTCCCATAAGCTTGACTGCTTGGTTATTTCCTCTCTGTTATCTTTCCCCTCCCCAACTCCTCTCAGATCCTCTCCACCACCTCATCCACCCAATTCCAAGCGCCCCTCTCTTTAAAAAACAACGATGAAAAGGAGAAGCCACACAAACTCCACAAAAACACAAAAATGGAAACCAAAATAAACAAGCAAAAGATAGAAAGACAAAATGATCAAGCAGTGTGATATGTTACAAAAAGTCTACAAAAAATGCCATGGGATCTGTTTTGTGCTGGCCAGCTACTCCTGGGTGTGGTGCCTACCTGAAGTGTGATTAATACTCTCAGTGAGATTCCACTGGAGAAAATAAATTTCCCCATTGCAAGCAAGTATCAGTTGCAGATAGTTTGTTGGTTAGGATTGGGAGCCCATGCCCACTTCTCCTCTCAGTGCTGGGTACCCATCTGGTTTGAACCTGCACAGGCCCGGGGATTGGGTGCTGCCACAGTCTCTGAGTTCGTGTGTGCGTCAATCTTACTATGTGGGGAAGACATTGTTTCCTTGGAGTCATGCATCCAGCCTGACTCTCAGACTCTTTCCACCTCCTGTTCTCCATAGTTCCCCGAGGGGAAGGGTTTGATAATGACATCCATTTAGGAATGAGTGCTCCAAAGTCTCCCACTGCGCACATTTTCTGGTTGCGGGTAACTATGTTTGTCCTCATCTACTGCAAGAAGATGCTTCTCTAATAATGACCGAGTCAGGCTCTCATCTATGGGTATCACAGAATGTCATTAGGAGTCACTTTATTGCTATGTTCTTTTAGCAGGACAATAGTGTTGGTTTTCCCCTAGGCCCGTGGCCTATCCAGTCTTAAGTTCTTGGCCAGGCGACCTAAGCAATGTCAGACATGGGTTCCATCTAGTAGACTGAGCCTTAAATCCGATCAGATAGTGTTTGGTTCCTCCCACAGCGTTTATGCCATTATGACACCAGAATGTCCTGCAGGCAGATCGCTGCTGTTCGTTGAGGGTTTGTAGCAGGATTGTGGTTACCTTTCTCTTCTGGTAGTGTGTAAAGTGCCTTCCAGAACTATGAATGCTGGCTAGTTAGTCGAAGCCTCTGTTTAAGCACCAGCTTGACTTCTCTGTGTTCAGTGAGATATGTAAGTGTTGTCTCCAGCAACAGGGTGTTAGTATCAGTTTGTGGAGAGCAACCAGCCTTGGTAATAGATAATAGATGTTTGGGGCGTCCCATGGGGCTCCTTTTGCCGACGTTAACTCAACTAGATGTGACCCATTCCTGGCACTTTGCAGCATTGTCTCCCCCATTATTTGGTAAACTTCATTTAGATTTCTTTCATATGTGTATAAATTTAGGAAGCTACTACTGGAGTAGATTTCTATATGATCTTCAAATGGTGTTAGCTGTCATTGCTTTATCCCCTCCTTCATTGTCCTCTGTGTTTGATCTGCTCCAGTCTCTCCCTATCTCTCCATAACTGTATATTCTATTTTTTGGAGTACTTCCCTTCAGTTCCTTACTCTATATGTAGTAACCTCTGTGGTTATATGAATTCTTAAATGCCTATCAAAGGCTTAAAAGCTAATATCCACAAATGAGAGAAAGCATACAATATTTGCATTTTGGGGTCTGGGTTACCTCACTCAGGATGATTTTATTTTTCTAGTCCCATCCATCTACTTGCAAATTTCATGATTTTTTTCTTCATTTTTTAAAATTAATTTATTTTTTAAGATTTATTTTTATTTTATGTGCACTAGTGTTGGTGTCTCACCTGCATGAGTGTCTAAGCGAGGGTGTCAGATCTTCTGTAACTAGAGTTACAGACAGTTGCCAACAGCCACGTGGGTGCTGGGAACCAAACCCAGATCCTCTGGAAGAGCAGCCAGTGCTCTAAACTGCTGAGCCNCTCCTCTCCCCTCCTCTCCTTTTTCCTTTCCTTTTCTTTCTTCTTTCTTTGAGACATGGTTTCTCTGTGTAGCTCTGACTGTCTTGAAACTTGTTCTGTAGACCAGGCTGGTGTAGGTTTTTCCCTCCTCTCTCTTTACTCTTTGGGGTCCTGCCACCCAGCTCCCAAACAAATACACAGAAACTTATTCTTACTTTGAATGCCCAGCCTTAGCTTGGCTTATTTCTAGCCAGCTTTTCTTAAATTGTTCTGCCCTCTGCCTATGGACGTGTACCTTTGTTCTGTGTACCTTTCTTTCCTTCTTGCTCTGTGGCTGGCCGTGTGCCTGGCCACTGGCGTCCTCGCCTTTCTCTCCTCTCTATTTTCCTATTTGTTCTCTGTGTCTGCCAGCCCCACCTATTCTCTCTCTCCTGCCTTGCTATTGGCCATTAAGCTCTTTATTAGACCAATCAGGTGTCTCAGACAGGCAAACTAACACAGTTTTACAGAGTCAGACAAATGCAACATAAAAGAATGCAACAAATCTTTGCATCTTTAAGCAAATGTTCCACAACATAAACAAATGTAACACATCTTAAACAGTAGGCTGGTCCCCAACTCAAAGAGATACAACTACTTCTGCTTTCTGAATGCTGGGATTAAAGGTGTCCACCACAACTTCTTGGCATGATTTCATCTTTTTAACAACTGAACAATATTCCATTGTGTGTGTGCACCACTTTTTCAGTACCCATTCATCAGTGGATGGATATCTAGGCTGTTTCCAATTCTGGTTATTATGGATAGAGCAGCAGTGAACACGGCTGAACAATTACCTCTGTAGTAGGATGCAGAGTCTTTTGGGTATATGCCCAAGAGTAGTTATAGATTTTTAGGTAGATCTATTCCCAGCTTCCTGGGGACCAGTCACAGTGGTTGTACAAGTTTGCAGTCCCCTCAGCAATCGATGAGTGTTCCCCCTCCCCACATCCTCATCAGTGTGTGCTGACATTTGTTTTATTGATTCTGGCAATTCTTACTGGTGTAACATGGAATCTTAAAGTAGGAGGCTGGAGAGATGGCACAGCAGTTAAAAGCACAGAGGACCCGATTCAATTCCTAGAACCCACACGGCAGCTCACAACCGTCTGTACCTCCAGTTCCAGGGGATCTGACAATGTCACATAGACACACATGCAGGCAAAATGCCAATGCACAGAAAAATAAGTGAAGATTAAAAAAATCCCAAAGTAGTTCTAATTTCTAAGCCATTTGTGTTTATCATTTGAGAACTCTGCTTAGTTCTGTACCCCATTTTAAAACTGAGTTCTTTTTTTGATGTCCATTTTTGGTTTTAGTCCTTCCTATATTTTAGATATTAGTCCTCCATCTAATTGGCAAAGATGTTTTCCCCTTCTGTAGCCTGTTTCCTTGGCCTGAATGATGTTGTTCTTTGCAATACTTTTATGCTCACTAAGCTGAGGTCCCATTTACTGATTGCTTTTCTTAGTGCCAGTATTATTGATATCCTGTTCAGAAAGTATTTTCCTGTGCCAATGAGCTCAAGACTATTCCCCATGTTCTCTTCTATCAGGTTCAGTGTATTTGGTTTTAATGCTGAGGTCTTTTTTTTGCATTGAGTTTTCTACAGGGTAAGTATGGGTCTATTTGCATTCTTCTGCATGCAGGCTTCCAGTTTTATCAGCACCATTTGTTAAAGACCTTATGTTTTTCCAGTGTATATTTTTAGCTTCTTTGTCAAATATCAGGTGCTCATAGGTGTGTGTACTTGTGCCTGGGCCTTCACAATCCCATTGATCACTGCGACTGTTTTTTGTGCTAATACCGTGCTTTTTTTTTTTGGTTTTTTTTTACCATGACAATTTAGCGCAACTTGAAATCTGAGACGGTGGTGCCTCCTGCAGTTGTTTTGTTACTCAGGACTGTTTTAGCTTTCCTGGGTTTGTATGTGTGTGTGTGTGTTTCCATATGACGCTGGAAATTGTCTTTTCCAATTTCTGTGAAGAATTGATAGGGATTGCATTGAATCTCTAGATTCCTTTGTAATACGAGGGCCATTTTTACAATATTAATCTACCAATCCATGAGTGAGGGAGGTCTTTCCATCTTCTGATACCTTCTTTAATCTCTTTCTTCAATGTCTTAAAGTTTTTATCATACAAGTCTTTCACTCACTTGGTTAGAGTTATCAGATATTTTTTGAGGCTCTTGTGAAAGGTTTTGTTTCTCTGTCCATTTTTCATTTGAATATGGGAAGGGTCCTGATTTTTGTGTGTTAATTTTGCATCCTGCTACTTTACTGAATATGTTTATCAGCTGGAGAAGTTTCTTGGTAGAGTTTTAGACTCATTTATATATATAATTATATCACCTGCAAATAAAGATACTTTGACTTCTTCTTTTGCAATTTATATTCCCTCAACATCCATCAGGTGTCTTATTGCTCTAGCTCAGACTATACTGGATAGGTATGGAGAGAGTGGACAACCTTGTCTTGTTCCTGATTTTAGTGGAAATGTACACTGTATCTTAAAGGGTCTAGAAATCAACTGTATTTCTCCACATTTGCAATGATCAGCCTGAAGCAGAAATTAAGAAAACTGTTGGGCCAGCTGTGGGGATGACACACTCCTTAATTCCAAACTCTGGAGGCTGATACAGGAGGGTTGTGAGTTCAGGGTTAGCCTGGACTACGCAGCAAGACCCTGTCTAAAATAACCATGGCATGGATTGCTAAGGCTGTGTGATGGATCATCAGGCAGAGACACTTGCTATGCTGGCCTGTGGGCTAGAGTTGATTCCTAGAACCCATGTAAAGATGCAAGGAGATAACTGACTCCACAAAGTTATCCTCTGACCTTTGCAAATGTTCCGTGGCACATATGTGCATGCACACGTGGGCGCACACACAATAGTAAATTACCTAGGTGTGTGAATGCAATTCCCTTTATAGCAGCATTAAAAATAATAAAGTAGGTTGGGCCATGGGGGCACACTCCTTTAATCCCAGCACCCAGGAGGTAGAGGCAGGTTGATCTCTGTTAGTTTGAGGTCAGCCTGGTCTGCATAATAAGCTCTTGGACAGCTAGGACTACATAAAGAGACCCTGTCTTAAATAAGATAAAATAGGAATAAAATTAATAAAGTGTGCAAAATGTAGTCACTGAAAGTTATTCAGCATTTGAAACAAGATGAGCTAAGTAAATCACTCCTAAGTCTATATGCTTGTTTCGAATGGGTCAGCTGGCCTATATTCAGCAGGTTCCCTATCAAAATCCAGTCTGGCAGAAGTTGAGAAATTGGTATTAAAATTCATAGGGACATTCAAAGAAGCCAGCATAATCTCGAAAAACAATAGCAAGGTTGAAGGGCTTGTGGTTTTCATCTTAAACCTTTCTACAAAGCCACAATAGCAAACATAGAATGGAGCTGATGTATGCATAAACGTAGAGATAAATGAAGTAGAATTGAGAGCCTGAAGTTATACTTATCTCATCTGCAGTTAGCTGACCTTTCTACCCCCACTGCCACCACCCCCAAGGTTGGACCTTGGGTAGACTGTGTGCTCACGAGGGCTCCACCCTGTGGCCTCATCTAAGACAAATGTTCTCCCCAAGCTTCTGTATGTTTTTTTGCAGCAGGAGAATAAAAATTTAGTTCACAACAATCAATATATCTGATTTCCCCAAAATTCAAGTGTTTGGGGGCTGGACTAGTGACTCAGTGGCTACCCGTGTTTGCTGCTTTCCCAGACAACCTTAGTTCCCAGCCACCCATATGGTGACTCACAATCATCTTTAACTCCTGTTCCAGGGGATCTGAAGCCCTCTTCTGGCCTCTGTGGAATGTGCATGCCTGTGGCACACATACAAACATGCAGGCAAACACTCATACACATACAAATAAACTTCAAAAAATTGTTGTGTTATATTTAAGGACTATTGGGATGAGTGAGAGGTGAGCAAAATACAGAGAAAATTAACATCTCCGTAACTAGCGTTCAGGTACGCACCAGACACAAGCCTCTCCCTTTGGAGACAGGGCCTTCTGTAGTCCATGCTGATGCTGAGCTGACTCTGCACATAGCTAGGATATCCCTGACCGTCCTCCTCGTTCTCGTCCCTTCGTCTCCCGAGTGCTGGATCTACAGGCGTGCAGCACGGTGCGCCATGTTTGCACCAAATCCTTCTAAGCCTCTGTATTGAATTCTGACTTTCCCCGTTGTAAACCAACAGCTGTATCAAGTTCCCTCGTGCCTTCAGTTTCCCACCTGCCAACCCTTGGCTTTCTTCAAGCAGCTTTGCCATCTAAATATGGCAATGTTTTGCAATTGCTAGGCATTTTGTAGCATAGTTGCCCTTATTTATAAAAGTTCGTGGAAGATGGAAAAATAAAGTGCTGATGTCAATGATTTTACAACTGATGTGTTTACTATGCCAAGACAGTAAATTTGATCCTTTCTGAATTTAAGTGAGTCTAACAGCTGCTTTCAATTACAGAGGAAAACAACCAAACCTGAAGCACATGTGTAAAATGTTGTCCGTTAGAGCTGGTGGCCCCAAGGAAGTTGTGACGGTAGAGCAAGTGTGTGGATCTTTACAATCTACTTTACTGGACAGTGGCATACTGTAAGGCACTGATTTTTACCCCTGGAAAAATAGATGTATTTGCTCGGTGTTCCTTCCTCATTCAAACCTGACCTCCTGGAGACAGGCCCAGGGTACAGTTGTTGTAGCATAGTGCAGATACCAAGAAAGTCAATCTCTGGCCTTTGAGGTTTCAAATATGTTTTGGAAACTGAAGGCAGAGATAAAACCTTTGTGATTAAAGGCTTTTGAACTTCAAATGCTCAAACTATCAATAACCCAGGGCAGAAAGTCATGGCTTAACCACAAGTATATAAGAATATATGATCAGTCAGGGCCAGTTCCCCAGTGCCTGTCTTTGTCTCAGAGCCTTACTGAAAACTTCTCTAGTCAAAGAAGCGAGCTTCACTTCTGGCAAATCTCCAGAAAAACCTTGAGGGGTGCAGACCTCAAGGACAAGAAATGGCTGTGGGGTAGGGTCAGATAGATACAGCCTGAGACAGCCCCTGGGAACCAGAGAGGCACCATGGAGTGGGTGGACATCCAAATTCTCTGTGTGGGACCAAGGAATAGCTGAGGGCTTCCAAAGGTTTTGTTTGGAACAAGAAAAGTTTTTTGCTTTTGTGTGTGTGTGTTTATAGCTGTAGCTTTGGCTGGTCTTGAACTTATATATAGCTGAGGATGACTTTGAACTCTTGATCTTTCTGCCTCTACCTCCCAAATACTGAGATTACTGTTGTATGCTGACCTGACTCTGATGTGGTGCTATGACTATATTCTTCATTGTTTGTCCATTGGGTACCAAATGGGAAGGAGGCTGTTGTGGCAGATGCCAACAGAGGCCAGCAACCAGGCAGGATCCCACTGTTCCAGCCCTATTCCTTGGCCCTGTACCAAGGGAAGAAGTGTATGAATGGCGGTGAGGGGTGGTTATAGACTTAAATGAGATTGCCCTGAACTGAGTATGGTTTTGGCCCAGGCCATGAGCTAAAAAAGAGAACTTGCAGGTATTAAGATCAAAAAATGGTGGCCCGAGAGATGGGTCAGTGGCTAAGATCATTTGCTATTCCTCCAGACCAGAGTTGAGTAGTCCCAGCACCCATGTTAGGCAGCTGACGCCCGCCTGTAACGNTCTACTCCACAGAATCTGGTGCCCTCCCCTGGCCTCCGCAGGCACCTGCACACATGGCCTACACAGAAGTAGACACACACGTAAAAAATGTTGGAACATGAAAGCAAAAAGTAATGCTCTTTGTACAGGGGAGCTGGGGCCTTAGATTAACTTACATAAGCTGAGACTTTGCATTAGTTAATGCTTTTTGTTGTTGTTGTTTGAATTTAGGGCTTCTGTGTGTAGCCCTGGCTGTCCTGGAACTCACTCTGTAGACCAGACTGGTCTTGAACGCACAGAGATCCACCTGCCTTTGCCTCCTGAGTACTGGAATTGAGGACCACAAATTATTGATAATGGTTTAACTTGTTTAGACTTCTTTAGCCAAGGAAGAAAGACACTCAAACATTTAAGTTTTCTCTCTGCAAACAATTTCAGAATGTTCTACTTCATCATGTATATAACTACTCTTAGGAGATATTTCTGAACATCATTAAAATGAAATTTTTTTCTATCAACTATTTCAGGTAAATTGAATAAATAGATATTTTTAGTCATAAGGCTATATTAGAAAATAAATGTCAATATTTAAAATATGTTTTAGTAGCTTGAATATTCACATATACAGAGTATACTGTGTAGCTTTCAAATGTAAAATCAAACTAAACCTTTATATTATGTTTGATGCCTCATGCTTTTTTTGTGTGGTGTTAGGATCAAACTTAGGGCTTCACACATGGTGGGGGACACCGCAACACTGTTTCACCCACAGTTTATTCTCTGTCTCTCTCATTTTCTGGATTGAATTTTCCCCCTCCTTCCTTTTTAGTTCATCAAAACAAACACTTAAGCATAAAGTTAAAATACCAGGCATTTTACTCTAGAAAAAATATTTCTGAGAACCATTGTGTGCTCTTGTTTGATTCTGGGTTTTACCATGTTACCAGGTTGGCCTCAAATTTCTGATCTTCTGCCTCAGCTTCCTGAATGCTGGGGTCGCAATCATGTGCCACCGTAGCCGGCTAGCATCATGTATTATTAGAGGAGGGCTTGGGAATCACAACCACTCAGAAGAGCAGTTCCCATCCCCAAATATGTTGGTAAAGATGGTCCAGCCAGGGAAGTTTCTGCAAGTGCACCTGCTTTAATAGTGTTCGTGGTCGTCTGGTGGCAACATACAACTTGAGTATGTAATCTAAACTCTAGTCAACAGAACTAGATTAACCCGGGCAACTCAGCTCGTTACAAGTTGAGAACCTCTTGGATCTGAAGTTTCTACCATCACAGCTAAACAGATGCTGAAAAATTTATTTTGAAATTGATACTTAAAAAACGGTCTGCCTCAATGAATGAATCAGTACTTTATTTCTTCTTCTTCTTCTTCTTCTTCTTCTTCTTCTTCTTCTTCTTCT
>LOEQ01001687.1:35826-50018 GCA_001685075.1 Bramus lutescens | reverse complement strand
TAGCAGAGGGTCTTTTTCTCGGTCACCCTCACAGACGCCTTCCTTCAACTGCCGAGTCTGTCAAAAAAAAAAAAATCTGTTGCATTTCAGATTTTTTTTTCTGCCTTTTATTTCTTTAACCGGCAGGGAAACTGAACCCAACCAAGACCCCGTAAGCTGTATTATTTCTAGACTGTCATTTTGGGGACTGACCTCCGGATTTCTTCTGAAGACGGTATAATTTTGAAACCTCATCCCTGGATCTCTTTTGAGGGCCATCGACTCACCAAGGTAAGGAATCCAGGAGGGGGATGTGTACTGGTCAGTCTGGCTGGCCCACGCACAAAGTGTCCAGGTGCCTTGCCCAGTCTCTGGGTCGCGGTCTCTAACGCGCCTAGGCAACGCTCGCTGGTTTCAGAGACCACGGAAACAGGAACCGGTCCTCTGCATTGGCATTCCTGGCTTCCAGCAAGCATGTTCTCAGAACAGCCCATTCACGGGCCCAGCCTCACTGGTTCCTAGCCCGTGTCCTCAGCGCAACCGCAGAGAGACAAGATAGGCCAGACGCAGTGGTACACTAATTCTAGCCCTGAGAAACAGATTGGAAGATCGCTGCCAGGTGATAACAGCCTGATATATCAACCAGCTGTTGTGAAGTGACGCTGTGGTTCAGATAGCTGCCCCGCGCCATTGGTTTCTAAGTTTTCGTTTATTTATAAAATATGCTGACTTTTTCAGATAACTTATGAGTTCTTTCATCTCTAGCAGCACGTATTGAATAACCTTACCTCCAGTGAAGTTTTTAATCTTAATGATCTTCGTTTGTCCATGCTATTTTGTCATAACATTAGAATATTCTTTTTCTGCCTGCTATTGTTATTCCTTTCCCATGAGATTATTTCTAGTTTTCCTTATTTTGGGGCAGGGGTTGAGACAGGGTTTCTCTGTATAGTGCGGAATGTCCTGGGACCCAACTCTGTAGACCAGGCTGGCCAGAAACTCAGAGATCCGCCTGCCTCTGCCTCGAGTGCCGGGATTAAAGGTGTGCACCACCATCAACGGGGTCATTTTTGCTTTTTATATTATGAATAAGACGTTAGAGCCAGTCTAAAGATTTTAGCATCTTTATTTCAAGAGAAAATTTTGTTTTATGAAACCATTTGTGTCAACGTTTGGACTTAAAAGAAAAACATGTAAATGTCAGTGAAATGGTCACAGTTTCAAATATGGATCTATTGCATCATCGGGAAGTTTTATATTGAGCAATATCCTGAAAAATTACAGCTCCCTGTAACTAGAGTCAAATCCAAAAGAAGTTGGGCTATTGGATTGGTCACTCTTTCAGTAAATTGATTACTCAGAGCCAGGAATGACCTTGGGAGGGTTTTGTGTGTGTGTGTGTGTATTTGTGTGTTTTCCTTTCTTTTTGTTTTAAATCACTCCATGTTCTAATATTCACTCTTCAGGTCCAAAACGGTTTGTTTCATTACTCCCCATATTTAAGGTTTGGTCTGGGGAATCTTTAAAAATATGATCGACTTATGGCGTTAGTCTCTCCTCCCACCTTTGCACAAGTGCAGAGATATAACTAGATTGCAATGTCTGTGCAACAAGTGCCTTTATCTTCTGTGCCACCTCCCTGGCTCGAACACAGCAAAAGAAAATAGGATGCTCTCTGGGCTTTGTGAACTATATGATATTAATTGTTTTCTCACTTTAAATATCTTATGACTAAAATAGCTCGTTCATAACACACAAGCAGCAGTTGCCAGGTTATATTGTGTTCCCCAAAGGAAAACAACCGTACTAGACACAAGCTTAAGTTAATGAGGCTAGCGATTACCCCTTACTTAGTGCCTCAAACACAGAGGTGGGGTATTTCAAGAGTGGCCACCTCAGTGTGAATTCAGGCTCCTTCCAGAGCATTCCCACCATTTACAGCAAATCAGTATAGGTAGAGACATCTTCATATCTTAGGACAACTGTGGAGTCACATGTGCGTCATCTGTGGAACAAGGCAAAGGTGACTTTGGCTGGACCTTCCCAGACAGTGCACTTTGAGGGAGGGTAATTTTAAAAGGCAGCAAATCTTCCCCCTACAAGATAAAACACGTACTCATAGATCCCACCCCCCAAACAGGGGTTCTCATCCTGTGTAGGTCGAGACCCCTTGGGGGTCGCAGATCAGATTTTCACATTACAGTTTATAACAGGAACAAAATTACAGTTATGAAGTAGCAATGAAATAGTTCTCTGGTTGGGAGTTACCAAAGCAGGAGGAGCTGTATTAAAGGCTGACAGCGTCAGGTAGGTTGAGGAGCCCCGCTCCAGACAGAGAGTATCGTGTGCTGACATCTAAATCCATTGCAAATCACCATGATGAGCACGGAGTAATGATTTGTTCTTTTCGGGTGATCTCCATAGGATGTAGCATTTAGTGAGTAAAAGAGGTCGCTGTATTTAATAATGGTTACAATCTTGAGAATCAACATGGCTTAATTACACGAATGTATATTTAGATGTTTTTGTAACATTTAGTTCTTTGTATAATTTTGGTATTTTGAACAGTTGTAGGTATTTCTGAACAATAAACCTTCATGTGTAGGATAATGTGTGACTTAGTGATTACGTCATAAACCGTCTATGTGTTTTCTCCTACCCAACACTTCCCGAAGGCCTGCCTCTTTTGTCTTAAATCGCTATTCAGTTTATAAAATTCAGCTGTGAGTCTAACTCAAGTGGCTAATGGGAAGGAATGACTGAAATTTAGAGGTGAACATTACCACGAATTGATTGGTTGGGTTCACAACAGCCCAGAAACCATTTAAAGAGGAGTTGTTAAGGCCTTATCTTAAGAAGAGAAAACATCAGACTTTCACAGTTTTAAAAGTTTAGGACTACTTACTTGCCAGTTTGAAAAGACAACTCTCATCTCCCCCATCCTTCCTCTTTCTTTTCTAGAGACAAAATGGTGACACAATCTTTTGTAGTTTTGTACAAGTATATAATGTTCCTTTCCTTTCCTTTCCTCTCCTCTCCTCTCCTCTCCTCTCCTTTCCTTTCCTTTCCTTTTCTCTGTCTCTCTCTTTTATCAAATCGATTACCCCTCTCTTCTACAAAGCTTCCATAAATCATTGAGTCTAGCTAGGGTTGCCAGTATGCACAAGGATGTTCCTCTACTTGAGATTGGACATCCTGCTGTGGGTCTATCACAGTCTGACTCAAGGTTTTTTTTTTTTGTTGTTGTTTTTATGTAAAAAGATACTGGTTAAGACCAAACCAAAGAGAGTTCTCTAGGTAAGGCCCTAACTAAGGATTATAAGGATTATAAAGGCAAAACCCACAAAGTTATAATTTTGGGGAGCTAAAATAACTCATATCCTGCCTGGTGCAGGCAAGGCCAACAGGTACCTCAGTCATTCGAGTAAACAAGGCTTTCAAACAAAACCAGAACGTAGCAGTTAGCCTGTCTCATCATGTGACCCATTACCTTGTAGGAACAGCTGAGGCAGTGAGATATTTTACAATAATCAGCAATTTTTTAAGAATAGCCGAACTACAACAGGAAGTGATCCATCTTGGGCCAGCTGATGGTACATTGAAGGTAAAAGCAACTTCCTTATGGCTTGTACAAGCTGAAAACGATTTTGTGATTACAAGCCGAGCACAGGAAATTTATTCTCTAAACATAAAGGTCACCATCACGCTACCATGAGCCATACTCAACAAAAGAGATTTTTCCCATCTCCAGCAACTGTCAATTATCAAGACCTTTCAAGTGGGGCCTCCTGAATCCCGTTCTTACCCAGGCCAGAATGTCGACTGGTTCGATCTTGTACAGGTCTTGTGTGCACAGTCACAGTGACTCTCAGTTTTGAGAGTCAAGTCCAGAAGACAGTATTTTCCAGCACTCTTCCTCTGGGGTTACTCTCTTTCCACCACCTTCTTTAGTTCTGTCTGAACATTATGATACAGATGTCTCATCTAAGGATGAATACTCCATAGTCAATTATTTTCTGTACTCTACCAGTTGGGGCTCTTCCTAATAGCAGCACTAAGAAGCTGCTCTGTTAGGTTTGGGGGGTAAATGCTGCATGAATAATCTGTGTTTGCAAGGATAGGTATTAAAAAGTGGTTTGATACATTACAAAACAATAGTAGTGGGTTCTCCCCAGAGCCTTTGACCTCCTCAGCCATGTGTTCTGGGAATTATAGTACCAGGCCTGAGTTTCTTCTTGTGGAGTGAGCCTTCAAAAATCCAGTTAGAAAGCTGATGGTCACCCCCATAATGCATGCCTCTGTTACACAAATAGGCACACATTGCCCAGCTGGTCACTATTGCATCTCCCAAAGCAGCTGGGTATGGCTGCTGGTGACTTTTCTCCCTCACCCGCATAAGGACAGAAGAGCTAGTTCAGCAGGTACAGCACTTGCTACATCAGCAAAAAGAAGTTTGAATCTCCTATATCCTTCTGAAAGCTGGGTGGTCATGGAGCTCTGCCTGTAATAAAATCTTGTAGGAGGAGGATCAGGTAATCAGCAAGTTGGTGAGACAAACTAGCTAAACAGTGAGTTCTGGGTACAGTGAAGACCCTTCCTGGACCTCAGAGGTGGAGAGTGGTTGAGGAAACATCCAACATTAACCTCAGGCTTCTACACACATGGCCTTATAACCCCCCATGTGGGCACTCACACATATGAACACACACACATATACACACATGCATGAAAAACACAGATATACATGTGGAGTCATTTGTCTTCTGTGTTCAAACTACTCTCAGAAGGCAACGTTTGAAGAGAAATTTGGTCACGAAACTCTATTTCTACTGTGCTAATAAGATTAAGTTGGAACTGGATTCCAGGAGTACTGAGGTCATAAGACCCTGGTAGGGGAAACTGATCAAAAGTTCTTTTTTATTTTAGTTGGAAATAGAGAAAGAGAAGGAACAGGGAGATGAAATGGGATGATAATATGGGCAAACTAGAGAGGGATTATACCATTTATACCTGTGATTTCTACATCTTAGTAGTCATGTGATAAACTTTGGTTTCATAGTGCAGGAACAATCAGAACTTGGAGATTTGTAGCTCTGGAAAAAGAACTAGTTTGAGAAAAGTAGACTCTGTGACTGGTGATGCGTCCGTGGCTCCAGGCCACCGTAGGTCAGGGGCCCCTCACTTCTGACACAGATCCCTGCTATAGACTGACCTATGCTCTCCCCAGAGCTGCGTGTTGGAGCCTGGCCTCAAGTGTGAGGGTATTTGAGGAGATGTGTTTTAGGAGGTAATTAAAATGAGATAGGAGAAAGGTTGTGTTTCTCATCCGCTGTGGTTGATGGCCGTGTGGTATGATGAAGGTGCACAGAGAAGACGAGCAGCCCTTTGCCAAGCCAGAGAGAGCCCTCTCCAGGAACCAGACTGACCGGCATTAGTACAGGGCACAGCAGTCTACGGGGCGAAACTTCCCTTCTGTGTAAGCTGCTCTCTGTGTGGTACTGTGTTATGACAGCCTAGAGTACTGGACAGCCATAAAACCCCTTTGTTGTTCCCTGTGAAGATGAGTCTCAAGCTATGTCGTCTGGTCTGGAACGACAGCAAAGGAAAGGCACCCTCAACTGGTCCAGGTCCCGTTCTTCCCAGACTAAACCATCCAAGTTATCTCCCTGCACTTGTGCCTCCTCGTTGGGACTACCAGCCCGTAAAGTAACAACTTTCCTTCTCTTCTTAGATTTCTATTTTACACTTTTACTAAAACAAATCCAACAATTTGCGCACATACCTATAAGAATATTTAAAATCTCCTACGCTGTTAGATTCAAGGAAAAATTTGACAATCCATTCCCTTATTTTATACAGGATTTGTTTCCTGTATAAAACAGCCATCAGATGACTTTCTTTTTCCTTACCAAGAGGGCAAGGTAGAAATGAGAAAGTCAAGGGGACGCTAAATGCACAGTAACAGCTGCTGTTTGCCTCACCACTATTCTGATTTAATTGGCAAGCGGTGGCTCCCGCACCTCATGGTAGACGAGAGCATCTCCAGGTTCCATCGGACACGGGTAAACCAGACAAAGCAAAAGCTGGTAACGGGGAGGGGCTTAAACGAGGCTCAGACACGTTAGGATTTGCTCTTTCCATTTTTTCTTCTCTTTAGCTGATCCTTTAATGTGTGAATTTATGGTTTCTGTTCCCCTCGAAGTTTGGAGAACAAGGGAAATAGGATACGTGGCGCACTCGCAAAGACATTCTTTTTATCTGGCTTAATCTCACCTGTTTATTTGGGTTTTATCATTGGGCAAACTTCTACGGCATTTCTACGTGGAAGATGCAGATTTCAGATTTTTTTTTATTAATATGGTTAGTTTAGAACTGGGCTGAAACTTGAATTTCTGTATATATGTGGATAGAGTGATAGGAAATACTTTTCATTAATAAATATAATTGCTAATAAAATAGAGTTTAAATGAGACGAATAAAACATTTGAGCAATATTCAGTATTAAAAATGATGCCAATAACCCCTATATAATTTATGTAATTTAATAAATTTTACTTATAGGATTAGCATAGCGGAGAAAGCTGGTTTTCTCCTGTTGTAGCAGAGACTGCCTAAATCTCCTTCACAAGAGGCAGTTAAGAAAATGCTTCAATAGAAGTCAATAGAGACGTAAATAATGCATTTGTTAGTTTTCTATTTTCCTGTTAAAATTTGATGCCCATTCCATACATGTTAGTTCTTTTAAGACTGTTGCAAGCAAATGCAGCGGCAAATGCGGTCCAGGACCCCCTCTGCTTCTGTCACTTCCTAGTCATCTAGGCGTTAGATATTAGAAAGTAAATGATGGTTAGCAAACATAATTTCAGTAAGCCTGCCCCTAGGTAGCTGCACAGCGTTATTGTCAAGATACTACAACCTAGCAGGTAGGAAATCTCTCTGAAGATGTTAAATCATTACAAAAATGTACAATCTTTTATAGTTACATGTCTTTGTGATTCTAATACCGTTTTTGAAATTAACGTTTCCCCATATCTTATATATAGAGTCCTGTTATAGGTTCATTTAAATTTTATGTCGTAAAGGAGCCTGTGCTCACATCCTGCTTACCGCCCTGACCCTGTGCAGGAGGAATGTGGCTCCCAGGGAAGTCAGCAAGGAGATAAGCGAGGGTTGTGGTATGCTGTAAACGTGCGGCTTCTCAGCCATGCTTTCCCCCGGAGATTCACCCAAACATTTGCATTCCCACAATATATGTTTTCAGAAAATACTCTTTTCCTGAGGTGGCAAATCTGGTTCACAGACTTCTTCCTGAGACCGAGCCGTTCCTCCTCCAGAGAATGTAACTTGATAGTCTCATAAAAAATGCTTTAGACAACAACTCATTCCAGCACCCAGTTATTATAGATGTGTTAGAATTTCTGGTTGAGAATACTGCTTACATACAGTTAAATTCAAAACATGTAAAAGACTGGCCAAGTGATCCTGTATCCAACCACAGCAGCAGCAACAACAAAAGACAAACCCAAAACCCCCAAGTCCTGAAAATATAGAAAAAAAAATGAACCAGTTATGAGAATGGCTTTATAACTTGTCTCTCTCCGCATGGTGTAGTTTTATACTGTTTTTTCCTGTCTTTAATTTCTGTGGCCTCAGGGTGCTAACTCACCCAAATCGAGATACTGTAAATAAAAAGGCACATGGCTTGAGAAAGTAGCCTGCTGTGGTTTAGTGGGCATGACCCTGGGCTCAGCCGGGTTGTGCAGACAGATGTAAGGAACAAAGAGAGGAAACAGCATTAGCTGTGCTGCTAAGAGAACCTTACATGAAGGTGGACCACATTTCTTCAGAATGTTTCTGCCTTCCTAGCCGTCAAGTTTATCCCCCATGCCTTCATTGGGTGGACCATAAATAAAGAATCAGCTGAAGTAAAATTTCTGTCTCTTTAGACATAGGAAAGTGTTCACTAAATTATATATTCACCATAAACCTTTGTTTGTTTGAACAGGCTCTTACTGTATAATCTGGCTGTCCTGGAACTCACTATGTAAACCAGGCTGGCTATAGAGATCTGCCTGCCTCTACCTCTTGAGTGCTAGGATTAAAGGCGTGCGCCACCATGTCTGTCCACCCCATAAACTTCTTAAAAGATCAACAAAGGGAGAAAAGTAAAGAAAATCTGCACCAGGAAGCTCAACGTTACTAGCATCAAACTGTAATACATGTGCTTTTTTTTTTTTTTTTGAGACAGAGTTTCTCTGTGTAATAATCCTGGATGCCCTGGAACTCACTTTGTAGACCAGGCTGGTCTCGAACTCACATAGATCCCCCTGCCTTTGCCTGCCTCTGCCTCCTGGGTGCTGGGGTTAAAGACATGTGCCGCCATGCCTGGCTCATGTGTAAAATTAATACACGAGTTTCTTGGATAATTTACACATGACAAAATAATGCGTGCACTGCAGAAAGGTTGGACTAGACCCATGAATGTCTACTAGTTGAAGCGTGCCTTCTCATGAATAACATATTAGAAAGCTAGTATTTTGCAGATAGCTCCTCCCACTTCCTTAGTCTTATGGGGAAGGGTCACAATACAGCTTTCTCATTTAGAGCGATTCTTATTCTCTATACCAGTTATGGGTGCCTGTATCAATCATCATCTTTGTAGGAGATGCTTCTAACAGACATTGTCAGTTGATTGTAGACATTGATCTGTTTAATGATTCTCAGTTCTCCATGAATCCATATGGCTGCCAAAATATATTGATTACTACACAAACGCGTGGCGTCCAAATTCACCTCTGTTAATCCTTCTGTTTTCGGACTGCGTTGTTATTTTCATTCGTTTGGCTCTGTGGACTTAATGTGACGGCTTCAGCTTGTTACCCAGTTTTTTTGGGACTAACTTGATTTCGTCCTTCTTTGTGGACACATGCTTATAGCTCCATTATGCATGCGTCACACTCTTTGTCTGCTCATATGACAAAGGCACCCACCTATATCACAAAGTGTGAGTCCTCCAGCCTTGCTCTGTTATGTGACTGCTTTAGCTATGGTAATAGCCAGAGTCTCCACATGAATTTTAGGATTTCCCTGTCAATGTTGACAAAAGAAAATCTTTCTGGGGAGTGCACAGAAGTTACAGGAAATAGATTACATTGAGTAATAGTTTGATGACAATATTAATACTAAATATTAATTGTAAATCTTTCCTTCTGGGAAAGATGGGTATATTTTTAGCCAATTTAGGTCTTAAATTTCTATATATTTTTACCAGATTAAATATACATCCCTGTATAATAACTAAGATACCTGCTGGTCTCCCTCCTCATTTAACTGCTGTCTGGTAAAATGATTATAGATGGGAGGATGTTGATAATACAGAGGAATATGAACACTCAAAAGAATTCCAACCATCCTACGTTTTTAGAATTCCTTATTACGTATTATAATCAGGGAGGTTGGTTTTGTGTTGATTCTTGAGTAGCTCTCATATAACTTTCATTATGTCATAATATGTTGTTATAATATTATAAATTTTCTTCAATGAAACATAACATTTAAAAATTTATACACAAAACACATCATATTTACGTGTGCAGAGCAGAAAAGTCTATGCATTTGTAACAGCATCCACAAGCTCTAGATGAAAGCACACTGATTTGTTCCAGTGGTAGGGTTATCATGGGAGAGGAAGAGTCAATGGGATGAAGAAGGAAGAGGTTAGGGCTCTACTTGCATTCCATAAAAGTGTTTTCATGTATTTCTGTCATAATTTTAAATATGCATAATAGTAAATATAGCTATAGCTTCAGTGAGATGCTTTTGTCAACATCTGTCACAACAAAACTAATATTCTGAACTTGAGATCAAGGGTGATGTTGAACAGCTGGTTGAGATTGCTCACAGTGAGGAACATTAGTCAATATTAGGTCATTAAAAATGTTTCTAGGGCCTGGAGAGATGGTTCAGCAGTTAACAGCACTGGCTGGCTGTTCTTCCCAGGTTCAAGTCCTGGCACCCACACAACAGCTCACAACTGTCTGTAACTTTGGTCCAATGGATCCAACACCCTCACACAGACGTAAATGCAGACAAAACACCAATGCACATGAAATAAAAATAAATAGTTTAAAACTGTTGCTGAATGGATGGTATCCTACACTTGCAATCAGGCGCAGACCACTATCGGCCCAGTGTTTAGTGGTGGTGGGATTGTAGAACAGTAGGCATTGTTGTGGACAAGGGACTGAGCACAGATTCACGGGAGAGTGCGCAAACTGATTTACTAGCATCGTTAGCACGGCTATACTGTGTTGGAAATGACATACATGACCACTGTTTACAGAGGACTATAGAGTAAGAGTTATAAATAAGCTGATAATAGTTAAAATTAATACTGCTTCAAAAATTCCACTGTGACTGGGCATGCTGACCTATGCGTTTAATCCCAGCACTCAGGTCCAGAGGCAGGAAGATCTCTGTGAGACTGGGGCTATCCTGTTACATACTGAGTTCCAGGCCATTCAGGGTTCCATAGTGAGACCCTGTCTTAAAACACACCCACAAACAAGCAAAACTCCAAAACCTCCCACAACACTGAGTACAAATACATAAGGTTGTAGAAACCTACAGTGGGAAAGATTGGTCACCCAATGCAGCAGATAACCACTTTTTGTAGGTAATTTTTATATATTGTATATTTTTAGTTACTTTTACTTTTTGAGTAGTTATGCAATTATATAATTTCCCCTTACCCTTTTCAACCTTCAGACCCTCACATATACTGCTGCCTCCTCGTCTCTTTCAAAGTCGTGATCTCTTTATTAATTGTTACATGCATATGTACATGAATATACACATATAACCCTCAATCGCACCTACTCAGTTTGCATAATGTTACTTGTATGAACATTTCCAGGGCTGACCATTTGGTAGTGATAACCAACTGGTGCGCTTGTTTCTTGGGAAGACTGTCTCTCTGGCTTTCAGCATTCCTCAGTCGCCGGTAGTTCTTTGTATAGAGTTGAAACCATGTTTTGGGCTGTAGAGGTGGCTCAGTGTTAAGAGCCATTGATGTTCTTTCAGAGGATCAGAGTTTGGTCCCAGCACCCATGTCAGGCTGCTGACAACCACATGTAACTCAGCTCCAGGAAATCCAACACCTCTTCTGCCACTCTGTCCCTTCCTTGCCACTACAGACATAGATGCACATGTGCACTACAGACATAGATACATATGTATACCACAGGCATATAGATACATGTGTGCACTACAGACATAGATGCATATGTGCACTACAGACATAGAGGCATATGTGCACTACAGACATATAGATGCATATGTGCACCACAGACATATAGATGCACATGTGCACTACAGACATAGATGCATATGTGCACTACAGACATAGATGCATATGTGCACACCAAAAAGATCAGCCATGCTGCATATTTGCCTAGCTCACTCCAGATCCCTTCTAGCTTTTGCATCTTTTGAATCAAGTTTGGGAGATTTGTAATCCATTTGGGTTCCCCGAATGCTCCATCTTAAAGGTCCCTCTCTGAAAGGTTCCTCTTTCAGAAACTGGAATTGCCAGGTTATTTACTAGCTGTTTGGACCTGGTATGTAAAGAAACTTTATGGCTCAGCGACCAGGAATGATGAGGACCACATTCCATGCTGGGGATGAGGCAGGGACTGAGAGGTGCTGGACTGAGACAGAGAATAAAGCAATTAGAGACACCTGATGGTGCTCAGTTCTCTGGATAGAGTTGTCTCTGAGATGAACATAAATTGGCCCTTCTAGGCTTAGGTAGATCTACATTTTCTGAAATGTGGCTAATGACATTTTGACCTAATTCATCTAAGCTCCTATCTTTGGCTACTTGAAACTGAACCAAGACTAAATGACTAAATATAAGCAATATTTTGAGCTGCAGCTTTGAAATAAGACAATGTGATAGATTGAGAGTCTCTATCCTTGAGTTTTTAGCAGGCGTCCAACCCAAGCCTGTACTCTGAACCACCTAGACAAAAGGCCTGCTTCATGTTACCTTCAAAATACATCTGCCTTGGACTCTTCATGGAATCAAATGGAATTTAAGAATCTCTGAAAGGACCCTGGTGGTGGTGGTGCACGCCTTTAGTCCTGGCCCTCTGGAGGCAGAGGCAGGTGGATCTCTGTGAGTTCCAGGCCAGCATAGCTGTTATACAGAGAAACCCCATCTTGAAAAACCAAAAAAGAAGCCTCTGAAAGTGTTTGAAAAGTAAACGAAAACCTAGAAGTTTGGCAGAAATGCTCTCTGTAATCACATGTGCGTATCAGAATCTTGTAACAAAATGCAGTCTGTTGTTTGAGCTACAAATATCTAACATTGCTGCTGACTGAAATTCAGACATGCTTTAGTGTTTCCAGTGTGTCGTGAGGAACAAGACTGTAGTTTGTCAGTGATTTTAATGATGCAGAAAGTAAAATGGCACTTATTACTTTACTACTAACGTATTCCAAGGCCATTCATGTAATTGTATTTATTTTTTCTACTTAACAGTATCCTGATTTGGCACTTTCCAAACTCCAGAATTATGACAGAAATCTCTAGACCTTAAAAATTATGCAATCTTAGGCATCCTTCTATAGAAAAGTTGACAAAAGCAATTTTGTATACAATAAAAACCGTGATGAAAGTGTATCTGTAGATCAAGTGTTTTCCTCTGACTCTGAAGCATCAACATCCTGTGGTCTTTGCTTCCTTTCACCTTTGAGGGTAAAGGGGAAGTCATTTTTTTTAAGCTACGTGTTTTTCAACTTCTTTTCCTTTTTAGATCTAGATCTTTAAATCAGTTTGAAACAGGAAATGTCTCACTTCCTGCAGGAATTCATTCCCTCGGCGTGCAAAAGTGTCAGCTCATAGCTCATAGGTGAACCAAGGGGTTGAAGAAGGGAGTGGCTGGGATGAAAGACACGTCTGTTGTGCGCAGTTACTGCGAGCTTACCTCACAGAAAACCTGGTTAAGACGTGGGCTCTAAAACAAACCCCACAAGAACCAAGAGGGGAAACCGTGAAATGCCTCCTTTCCCAAAGAGGGAGCAAAGCAAACGGGAAGGGTAATAAAAAACAGGAAGTCGTCTGAAGAGTGTTAACCAAAGAAAGTGCCGGAAGAATTAACACACAATTAGTGCTGACAAAGAAAGAAAAGCAGCTGAGTGGCGAGGACAGTGTAACCTGGTTAGACTGAAACTATGTTTTTATTAATTCATCTCAGGTTGCCTTTAAAACACCACCGCATTATTGTGCCGTGTCCTCCCCGACCTGTATGTAAGTCTAGATTACATACGTGAGCGACGGCACCAATCCCTTAGACGTCTCTCCTCGTTTCCCCTTTAGCTTGTATTTTCAAGGCTAAAAGATGGCTTCCCGTCGAATATTAGCAAATGCACCCTGCCCAGATGTGACTGTATCTCTAAATAGTCCAAGGACGTGTTTCAAAGGTGAACTTCAGAATGTGTGGACAACATCCACACGGGTTCCTTAGTAAGCATGTTTGTGCTCTGTATTTCAGAAATGACTTATGTGATGAAGAAAGAACGTGCCTTCTGGGCGTCTGTGTGTCTGTTGCTTAGCGTCGCCCCTGAGCTTCTCAATGCTCTGCCTGAGAAAGTTGATGAACATTCAGAAACCACAGGTAAATGCTGCACAGTTGATCTGCTGTTTTGTTTTTGTTTGTTTGCCAAAACTCAATTTCCTATAAAGTTCATAGTTTTCAGTATGTTGGAAATTTCAATCTCTTAATTTTTATTTTACTGTTTCATGTGTATGTGTGTTTTTGCCTATTTGTGTGTATGTGTACCGTGTGTGTGCAGTGTCCTCAAAAAAACAGAAGACAGCATTAGATCTCTTGGAACTGGAGTTACAGACAGTTGTAAGCCACCATGCGTGTGCTGGGAATCGAACCCTCATCTTCTGGAAGAGTAACAAGTGCTCTTAACTGCTGAGCCATCATTCTAGCTCCCTTAAGATTTTTTTTGTAAAACAAAATAGTATTTTCCTTAAGTATTTTCAATAGTTCTTGTATTATTAAGTGGGTTACGTTTTAGACCATACAAAACCAAGTCACTTCAGCAAGAGAGACTTTTGTTTGTTTTTTGGAGACAGGGTTTCTCCCTGTAGCTCTGGCTGTCCTGGAACTCACTCTGTAGACCAGGCTGGCCTCGAACTC
>LOEQ01001687.1:9443-27764 GCA_001685075.1 Bramus lutescens | reverse complement strand
GAAGTGGTTCCCTGTGCCAATGCATGCAAGTGTACTTCCCACTTTCTCTTCTATGAGGTTCAGTGTGTTTGGTTTCATACAACATAAGAATTTCACCGACATTTACTTTAAGAGACAACAAGAAACCAAGTTAACTTCCAATTTACATGTTGAGAAGTTTTAGAAAACAGATTTTTATTCTTTACTAAAATGATATTTTAATAAGAACTTTTAAATTGGGGATTCTTCTTCAGCTCTGCCACTGCTGTGGCTCTCGCTAACATTAATGAGTGCATGCTCTTGTTTCATTTGTTCTGTTTATTGAGATTATAATATAACCACACCTTTACCTCCTTCCAAACCTTCCCATATATCATTCCTTGGTCTGCCTCAAATTCATGGCTGTTATTTTCATTAATTGCTGATATATACATATATCAGACATGTTGGTGAGATTTTGAGTATAGTCTTCTGACTTTCCTATGAGGCACAATCTCATAGCAAAAACTCTTGCAATCATATATATACATATGTTCCTAAATATATATGTTTCCAAATACATAATATATATTCATAAATGCATAAATTCAATCTGATCAATTTGTATAATGTAACACACATATGTATGTACATATATATGTATGTATACACGCATGTTTCCAGGGCCTACCGTTTGGCACTGGATAACTAATCGGTGTGCTCTTTCCTGGAGTCCGTTTCTCACACTTTCAGTTGCCTCTAGTTCTTTGTGTAGGGATGAACACTCATGGCCTTCCCCCAGATCATATTTAGCTTGGCTGTTGTGATTGTACTGCTCAGCTCATGTTGGTGAGAGTTTATCAGTGTGGCTTTCCTAGGAGACACAATCTTATAGCAAACTCTCATTTCCTTGGGCCTTACATTCATTCTGTCCAGCCTTCCACAGTGTTCCCTTAGCCTTAGGTGCAGGAATTGTGTTGTAGATGTGTCAGTAGAGATTGATCTTCATAAATATGCATTTAGATTAGGTGTGGTTTTCTGTAATGGTCTCCTGCTGCACAGAGAAGTTTCCTTGCCCCAGGGTGAGGATGACACTTATCTGTGAATAGTGAGAATGTAGCTAGGGATTATGCTGATTTAGTTCAGTGGTGGTAGTTATAGGTTCTCTAAACCCATGACTTCATTATCCCTGGGTAGCTGGCCAGGTCTCTGGAATCAGGCATGGTTTCTCTCTGTTTAGTGGGCTCTGAAGTATCTTAAGGTTATCGAGCTGTTGGTCACTGTCAAGATATGTGTGCCTCTATTGCACTCTTAGGGTCACTGTGTCATTCCAGTCATTTTTGTTTATGGGTGTTATAGTTGGGTAGGACTGTTGGTCACCTCCCTCCCTTGAAGCTTGAATGGTGCCTTCTGGTTTTCTGAGAACTAGCCCTCAGGGAGGAGGCTTTCAGGCCAATTCCAGCTTAGGGGACTCTGGGCTCTGTGCCTGAAGTACATGGAACACACACTCTAGATAGTAGAGCACTTGTGAGCACTGACTTCCTGATATAAAAAAAGAAGTTGCTTTAAGACATGGAAGGGTATCGTAGTTCATTTTATTACCACAGAAATATGTTTATAGGAGAAATTGGAGGAACTGGAACTTTGTCCAAAATATTCAAGTGCAGTAATACTTTGAGCTTAATGCATTTGAAAACTAACTCGATTCTCTTCACAGTATGCATGTAGATAGAGATTGTAATGTAGGTCACAATATTGCAACTTTTGTGACAGCTGTGTCTAGCCTGTTTTGGAGCATGATCAAAGGAAGGCTGTCAGACTTTGCAAAAGTCCTTCTAATCCCTGAACATGTATTTCCTTTCTGCCTCTACACTGCTGGTCCAGCCCAATGCTTGGAAGAAGAAAAGAGAGAGTGTGAGGAGGGAAGGAGGGACCCAACAGTGGAGAGTGACATACTGAGCACAGATATTAATTCCAGCATAAGAATTCAGGGACTTCCAAGAATAAAACCAGGTCAACTTCTGTAGCCCTAAGATCCTTTCTAATGTTTAAAGCCTCTAGAGCAATCTTAAAGAACTAACACAGTACTCCATCCCCAGAGATTCCCAACACTTCAATTGACTTTTCTTTAATATCAGTGCATTAAACTTAATAGAAATTATTAAGCAAAACTTACCATAATATTCTTGTACTTCTAAAGCAAGGTCAGCATGTATCAATCCACCATCCTTTATTTTATTGGTTCATGAAAATGTTGATAATAATTCCCTGAAATTTCATAAAAGAAATTTAGAACAAAAATACCAGATATAAAAAAATAGTTTCATCTTCCTTATTCCAAGTACCCAAAGGGTTAGATAATGGTTCACTTTTAAATTAAGTAATTTTATTTATTTTTAATGAGATAACCATTACCTTCTGGTTTAACCTTTAACCTTTTAAAATTGGTTTTAAATTTATCTTCTAAATATGTTGATTATAAATTTCGTTAAAATAGCTAAATGATAATAACAAAAGAAGGGTATTTCTTCCTGACGTATTTTGTCGTTTCTAGGGAAGCCGGATTTCTGCTTCTTGGAAGAGGATCCTGGAATCTGCCGAGGCCTCATTACTAGGTATTTTTACAACAGCCAGTCAAAGCAATGCGAACGATTCAAGTACGGTGGGTGCCTGGGCAACCAGAACAACTTCGAGACCTTGGACGCGTGCCGGAGCACTTGTGAGGACACAGGTGAGCTCGCTTCTCGTCTCGGTTGGGGCCGTCTACAGGGGTCATTTGAGATGAGGACTCCGTGAGCATGTACCTGGCTTCTGGCTAAGTTGCACAACAGAAACTAGGTCTAAAAGAGATTTCCAACTGTGTTAAAAAGTAAATACAGATAATTAAGGCATCTCTACAGTTCCCCTAAACCCCATAACGTTCTCAGATAGGGTGGCTCACTGTCTCTCCTCAGAGGACTGCGGTCTGCACGCAGTACAACGGCAGGACTGCTGAGATCCCTTATCCTTATGAAATATGAGGTTAATAATTACTCATAAAATAATAAAGGGAAACCTTATACATGGACTGTTGCAGGATTTTGGTCATTAGCTACAAATTTACTAGCGGAAATCTTAACTTGCGTATGTGTTTAAAACTCCTCATTTGCTAATTTAGAACCGCAGGGACCAAATTGCAACAAGTGTGCTGTTCTTTTTATTTTAGTTTTTAAAAAAGAAAGCAAACCATCTTTTTCCATTTTCCATACCAATCCCAGTTCCCACTCCCTCCCCTCTTCCCATTCCCTCCACTTGCCCCTCCTCACCCCTCATCCACTCTCCAGAGAGAGGAAGGTCCAAGGCTCTCCCTACTACATATATCCAGGCTGAGCAAGGTATCCATCTAGAGAATGGGTTTCCAGATATCTAGTACAAGCAGCAGGGATAAATCCTGGTGCCACTGCCAGTAGCCCCTCAGTCTGCCCAGCCATGTAACCGTCACCCACAAACAGAGGGACTAGTTTGGTCGTATGCTGGTTCCTTCCCTGTCAGGCTGGAGTTGGGGAGCTCCCGCTAACTCAGGTAAACTGTTTCAGTGTGGGTCCCCATCATGGTCTTGACTTCCTTGCTCATTTTCTCACTCCTCCCACTCTTCAGCTGGACTTTGGGAGCTCAGCCCAGGGCTCCACTGCGGGTCTCTGCCTCTGTTTCCATCAGTTGCTGGATGAAGGTTCTATGATGACATTTAAGATATTTATCAATCTGAATACAGGGCAAGGCCATTTTGGGCACCTTCTCCTGGCACTAGAGAAATTCCCAGAAATCCATAAGGATGATCCCAGCTAAGGCCCTAAGCAATAGAAGTCTGCTGTTCTTAAGCCAACAGTTGCATTTGCTTGTACATAAAGATACGAAATTCTGTTTTCAGATTGTAATTCCTCGTGTTGTTTTTTTCCCCAGTGAATGAGTTACCGATGGGCAACTATGTACCCAATCGAAATACTGTAAATAACACTTTGATTACCCAATCTACCGAAGCGCCCATCCGTTGGGGTAAGAATCTTTATTATTATTATCATTATTATTGTTATTATTTTTGTTTTTTTCGAGACAGGGTTTCTCTGTGTAACAGTCCTGACTGTCTTGGAATTCACTTTGTAGACCAGGCTGGCCTTGAACTCACTGAGATTCGCCTCCCTCTTCCTTCTGAGATTAAGGGTGTGTGCCATCACTGCCCCGCTTTTATTATTATTTTATGAGTATATTATGGTAACAATAGAAGTGGATGCATGTTAGCATTATCTTTTAAAAAATAATGAGTTTATTATTTGAGAGTATGTTAAAATACAGATATTTGATGAATTTAAGGCACTTAATCTCATAAAGGTAATCATTTCCTTAACCTCTTTTAAAATGTGCTTTGAAGTTGGGTTTCTGTGTATTAACATGTAAAAATGTGTATATGATGCATTCTTTGCTTGTTTTAATTTGGCCTCATTACTTCATTTGAATTTGTCAGCATTTTCTGTTAGCTTTTTGCCTATCCTAGATTTTTAACAAACTGGCTTTTAAATACAAGACTTTCTGCCCATTGCAATTATTCTCAGTCACAAGTTATCTATGTTCATTCCACGGAATAGTCTGTGCATTTTTTCCCCAACCGATATTCACTGGCCTGCTCATCTTCTTGTCTATGGACTCACTACTGGATAGAAGCCTCCTTCCTCTGCTTTGACTCTGGCTACCCAGCCTGATTCATTCAGCATGCCTATCACTTGATGCGCTCGCTCTGCTCAAGTTACTACGCTCCAAGGTTTTGAGTACGGTCATTTATCACGTGCCTCTGTTCCAGCATTTTGGTAAGCATATGATAGGCGACTTACATGTCCTATTTATTAATTTTGTGATCCACAGTTACAAAAGAAGGAACCAATGGTGGTTGGAAGAACACTGATTGTACTTACCGAGTCTTTCTGAACATCTTCTGCCTTCATGTACTCACATTTCTTAGTTTTAGGGCTAGATAGCATTTTATGTATATCCTATTATGCATCACCTTTGGGTTTACTTAATATTTAGATAGTATACTTGATGTTTTTATACTCGTAATTAATAAAGTTTTGATATTAGCATTCACAACATAGTATTTTTACTATGTCTAGCTTTAAACTTCTAACTGGGAAAGAAAGACTAACCATATTGGTTCTGGGTCTTTGGGGGTAGACTTGGCTGTTCTTGGAAAAAAATAAATAATTTTCAAAATTCTCACAGCCCACTTTGCCTCTGTACATCATCTCTTGACAGTGGCCTTGGGACTCCATCACCTTTATGATATTTTGAAAAAACTCATCTTTGGGTAGACTTCAAAAGCCTACTGCTAATCAATCTCCAGCACTTGGTCTCTGAATGAGAAAGCAAGCACCTAAGTACTGATCCAGGGCTATTCTGCTTCACGCCAGCCTCCCGGTCAAGGGAGATTGACTAGATGTAATGAAGAAGACCCTGTGGCCACTTGAAACTCTCTCCTGACTCTCTCTAACATATGACCTGGGGTCAAGCTCCACATACATAGAGAATGGTGGAAAAGAAATAAATACATATATAATTATATATATATACAGGCACACGCATATGTATATATATCATTGTCATTGGCCTTCTGGAAGAGGAATAATGTTGACAGAGAAGCTATTCGATAATCAAAGTGTCACTGCTGACGTGTTTATGTTATCCGCAATAGAATATTTTCACTTCTATGTTCTCTTGGAAGATACTGATCACACGCAGAGGAATATTGCAGTCATGTAAAATTTCTGGGAAAACATCCCCCTGCCAACTAGAGAATTACACATTTAAATGCATACCCCATGAATGCATACATCATGAGCTCTGTGGACAGTGCTGTAAGCTTCATTTCATCAACAAGCACACACAGTTTGAAGCAAGTGTGGTGGTCTTCAAATGTACACTCACTGAGAGGCCTAGAGTATATCTCATCCTACGTATTCCCACATAGTAAACCTGGTGGCTTGTGCGGACACCCTGGCGAGCTGGCTTTCCATAAATAGACAGCGTTAGCAGAGCTCACACCGGGCCTTCTACTTCCTGGCAGGAGCGCTGGCACGGAGCAAGAATGTGGCACTTCCTCTGCCAGAGTCGCAGCTGTCACCCTGCCTACCTGGCAGATCTCTTCACAGACAACTCTGAGTCTAATCAAAGACCACGGCTGTCCCAGACAGCAGAGCCCTCCAGAGAGATGTTTCTCAAACGTCAACAGATACTCTTACGAGAGAGGAAACAGACAGCTTCACTGGGGTCAACCAAATTAGTTTAAGTGACATCTGTACTAAATAAATCACAGAAATTTAAGTTTGGACAATCAAAACTTAGTTGCATATTAATGCCAACCAGACTGCTAACCAGCACTACTAATTTATCAAGATTTCTTGTTCTTTAATCAGTAGGAAAAATCCATATTGGAATACAAATTTTGTATTGACAGCCAAAAGATAGACGAGGATTAAGAATTAGTTTAGAAAAATCTGCGCTACTCCGTCTTAATTTTCCGAGTGTCGCCTTTCTCTGTAAAGATTGGATGATCTCTGCAGAGATGAAGTGAGAAGCACCCGTGAAACAGCCCCAAGTCTATCTTTCGCAACACCACAGGGCTGTGCCCCCAGTTTTCAATTATGTGAATGCCAGGAGCTTGCTCACTGGTATGCATCTGATCATGGAGACATAAAGGCCTGGCTGTGTTCTGCGATTTCCAGAACGAGCCCAGGTGGAACATGCCAACCTAATGATTCCTGCCTTCAGGTGCTGGAGAGCAAGGCCGGTTTCCAGCCGCCTTATTAGGGTTTTCTGTTTCAGTTCGGCACCTTTCCCCTGTTCAGACTTGATGAACACCAATTCACACATGTGGCGGTGTGTGGACACATTTGGGTCTCTTCGATTGGCAATTGATGAGAAGAAGGGATTTGGGGGTTAGAAATAATGAAGCTTCACCAACTTTATCTGATCACATTACTGAAATATTTGCTCCGTAAGCCTAGAAGTATTTTCTACTTAGCTTTAGAGTGCTGTCTCACAGTGGGCAAGGGCATGGACTTTCTGAGTAGAATTTGAGCTTAATTTCAGTTCTGTAATATTTCACTTCTTGTTTTGTGCCCTTGGGAAAAAAAAAGCAGGCAGCTTCTCAAAGCCTTCAGTTCTTTCTTAGCTACATGTGGAATGCAATACGTCATAAAGTATTTAAAATCTTGCAATATTTGTAAAACTCTTCATCCTGTGTTGTCATTAACAAGAATATTGATTTTTAAGACTATCTTGGTGATGACAATGCTGACCCAGATTCACCTAAGATATGTAGACATAAAAGAAGTAGCTCAAAGATACCTGCTAGTGCATCTTTTATTATAGTTTTAGTAAACTAAGTTTGTAACCTTGAACTGAAGAGTCTTAATTCACAATAGTTATCTGAATTAATACACAGTGCTTGTAAAATCAAAGCGTACTTAACTAAATAAAATTTCATCTTTTGTGTCTCTGGATTTGATTTGCGATCACTGGAGGCATGGAATACCTACCTGTCTGTCCACCCTTAAGACCCAAGGTACAGATTTGCGTGTTTTCTAGTTTAAGTGAAATTTATAAATTCGACTGCCTGGCTGATGGGAATTGTAATAGAACCTGGAAACGGAAGAATGAAAGCATGATGGTGGTTTTGTTCTTTGGAGATGTAACTGGCAGGTAGGGAAGGCTTCAGTGATGAGGTCTTACGGGCGGTATGGCAGGAGAGGCTGAAATTTAAACCACGGATATTTCACAGGGTAAACATGCTTGCTGCCGAGACCTCCCCGGGGAAGACCTCCTTTCTCGTTTCCAGACTTCTTCAGTTGCCTGTGGTTCTCCGTGCATATTCTAAATCCGCTTTTCCGGTTTTCCTCTCTCCCATCCCGTTTGTTGTGTTCCGTTCTTTAGTTATTCCAGGCTTTCTGAAATACCCTTCCAGATAGACTGGACACATTCTGATTTGTGTGCTCTCACCCGTATTCTACTGTTTCTGATTGTTAAAATCCCATTCTTCTATTGAAGCTAACCAATGTATTAAAAAAACAGAGGATAATAAACCATCAGCTGCACAGACAAAGGTCTATGACACACGTTTTGGGTCAGCAATCATGATCTATATATTTTCCTATACAGGGTTCTCAATGTAATATTTTAAAATTTATTCTTATTGTGTGTGTATGGGAGTTTTGAATGCATGCATGCATGTCTTTGTATCTCATGTGTGCATTGCCTGATCAGCCAGTATCAGTTCCTGGACTGGAAGTGCAGATAAATGACCAAGTGGGTCCTGTGTAAGAGCTGCAGGTACTCTTAACTGCTGAGCCATCTCTGCAGCCCCTCTGCAAAATATTTTAAGATGAAAATACTAACCCTTGTATGGTGGTATTGATTGTAAGTACGTTTTTCCAAACATACATTTCCTAATAAAATACTTAATTGAAAAAAATATGTTCCTGAAAATTTCGTAATTGTCGTTGTCTAAAGCCTTTTTGCTTTCTGGATTGCTAAGCAAAATTCTTGAGTATAGATACCTTAATGAACTCTGAGTATGGATTAGCCAACTCTGGATGAAAGCGAACAAGTACCTACTTCGTTTCTCTCTTTCTTTCTTAATCTGCATCGGCTTTCCTGTCCAGGAAAGATTTCTTACAGTCTGTTCCTATGACCTTTCAGTCTCAAGTTTCCTGACTGCACAACCTCTACAGTTTACCCTCTACTAAGTGGCCTGTGCACACAGGAAAAGAAAAATAATCCTCAAGGGAATTGCTCGGCAGCTCTTGTCTGTTTTCCAATGCTGAAGGAAGTATCAGTTTCTGCTGGGTCAGTGACTGCCTGTCTGGTGAAGGGCTGTGTGTTTTCTTCAACGCAGAGGAGATGGTGGCCGTTCTGCCCATCACGAGCCAGAGCAGGTTCCAGTCAGTTTTATTTGTCCCTGAGGGAAGTGAATGAACTCTAGTCAACTATTTTTATTGTGCAACTTGAACATTACAATTTAGAAATATTAAACATTGAAAACAGAGCAACAGCAAAAGTTGGCCATAATCATATCATACAGGAAAAAAATCCACGTCAACTTGTCAATAAATATTATTTAACTTGTAAAAAAATTCATCATGGAGCAAATGACTAAAAGATTGTAAGTATCTGCTGGAGGAGTCCAGAAAAATGTAATAACATTAACAAAAACTTTTCTCTGTAGAACTTTAGCTTAGCAAACTTCTGAGCTTACATCCCCATAAAACTATTTGTGTAATCTCTTCTCACATAATCTCTTAGTACTTTGCCCGATAAATAATATATAATTTTCATTATTATTTATGTGATTGTATATGTATGTATGTATGCATGAATTTGGGATCTTGGCATGTAATACAAATTAACATATTTTACTCATTTTAAGTTACGCATTTTCAACATCTTAACATGATTGTAATTATGATGAAGCCTATCACCGATAGTAAACAATAATAGAGTCAGGTTTTTCTTATTAGTAGTATATAAAATGGTGCATTTGAAAGTCAATAACATATTAGATTCTATTCAAGTGATGTTTAGTAGAATAGATGAGCTATTATGCATATATTTAAAAGGATATATAATGCTATAAAATATAAATATGTTCACAAGTTACTCAGAATAGTAATAATATGTAGTACATGAACATATATTTATATATACAAATGGTTTTGGAAAAAACATTTGCCAAATTGTTGGTAGTAATTTAATTGGGGGAGGGCATTATGCAGATGTTTTATTTCATATTTTTTATGTTTTGGTATTATTTAAATTTTCATAAACATTGTAATGAAATTGTTTCTCTTTACTACAACTTATAGGGAAAAAAAGAATGACTTATTATTCAAACTCCCACCCCCAAAATCCCAGAAGAAAACAAGTTAATAGGTCATGAAGTAGTTCATAAATACTAGTTTGCTTAATACAATGAGAACCTACACAGGAAAGTATTGTGGGAATAAGACATTTCAATAATGTTTCCATGCATTAAGTTCAAAGTTCACTCTATGAATTTCAAAGTAAATTTACATAAAACATTTTCCTTGAAAAAACGGACCCTGGGCTGCCACCTTGTACTTTGACAGTCCCACTGGTAATAATAACAAGAGAGAAAAGGGAGATGGGCATGCTGCAAAACCTTTCAGCAAGTCCTTGAGACGAAATTCATTCAACTTGCTATTGATGGCGGGATCAAGACCGAATGAATGCATCTGGCTGCTAATGTCCCTTTGGAACATGAGCGGAAACCAGCCAGGTCAGTGTCTTTTTATCCTATCGTAAATTTCTGTCTCTAATCATAATCTAGACAAAAGAAATCACATTGTGCAACTACTTCAAAATGTATCTTTCATTGTAGATCTCAGTGTCTGGGATTTAAATAGGTGAGTGTCTACCTATTGTCTAGAATGTGTTTGTTAACTGAGCATAGGCAAACTTATTTTTTCCATGAGGTACAAAACTATTCCATTTTCTCACTTCTGGAAATGGAGATGCCAGTCAAGGACTCCAAATGTTCTGCAGAAACTGTCTGCTTTATTTTACCTGTGATTTATGATAAAGCAAATGGTAGTCAGCATTAACATAATCTTAAAAACGAGTTCACTTCAATATTGTCTCCATCTTATGTTCTGGGAAAACAAGCACCTTATATAAAAAAAAAAACCTCCCAAAATGAAAAGTGTTTTGATTTTTTAAATACTTCACTATGCATAATACAAAGTACTCAGAGATGAATTTCAAGTTGTACTCCTGTCTGAAAATAGCGTTCTTTTAGGATTAGGATCATGCTTACTGTTGTGGTCAAAGGTCGATTGTATTGGATCTGTCTAGACAGGGTCTGGTATCAGGACTAATAAAACGAGATAAGTAAATAGCAGCCACTGTTCTTTCTTGGGCAGATGCCTTCAAGTGGAGCGAGTGTGTGATAGCAGATGTGTGTGTTTTCCATCTGCACGCTGACCTCCGCTCCCAGAGCTGTGCTAGACACTTCTGCAGACGTCACTGTGCACAGGCAGCAGAAATGTGAAGTCTTGCATGGTTAAATGGGCAATGATGCTTTTTCTGATGCACCCGCACTCCTAACTGCCTGCTTTCATATGATCCTTGCCTTCTGCTGCATTAAACCTGTTTCCACTGGTTTCTGAGTTCATTGGCCATTAGTAAATATTTTTGGATTTTTAGATGTTCAAAGGCAGAGAGAGGCTAGAGCCTATGTGCCTATTATACCATTATACCTGTGTTATATACACTATGATTTGTGTTCCTCTAGAAATGCCTGTTCTGATTCTAGTTTTCACCTGGGACACAGGGCTTTTGGCTTCTGGTAACATTCTTCCTCTTTACCTCCAGTCTAGGGGCAATAGTCAACTTAGCTTTTCTTCACCTTGAAATATGTTTGATTTTGATTATGAAGCTAAACTTTCATCAGGCCATACACTAAGTGGAGAAGGAGTTACTCTCAGAGAATAAAAATTTCTCTCTGTCCTGACATAAGGGGCCTTAGAGTGGGCATTGCTATTAAAACACAGCAATTAACATTTGTAAAGTAAGGTACAGTTATAGATATGGGTACATTAACAGGCATTATTGTAACTTACTGTGGACTGACATATCTTGTAGAAAACACACCAAAGTGAAAGTAATTTATGCTTTACATCTCCTCTCTATATAATTTGTTATAAAAATATGTAGTGCCTCCTGGGAAAAACCATGAAACAAGTAGCAAATTCCTGTTTCTCAATTTCATTCAATTGCTTCCAGTCTGCCAGTGTTTCTGAGCCTGGTTGGTGGCTTTGGAAGTTAAGGAGACAAAGGAGGTGAGGTTGCTGACTATTCACATCTAAACCTGGGAGTAATGAAACAACACAGGAGAACCATTGGAGTTACTGGACAATAGGAGGAACCCCCTGCAACATGTCTGTCCCACCTTTAGAATTACTTTCTTAAACAGAATGTGCTAGCGTGCGATGGAAACAACCCATTCCTAGCACATGATCTTAGCTCAGGTTTATCATAGGGCACACTCACCACGTTCAAAGATGCAGATATAACATATGAGATAATAGTTTAGATACTGTATGAACGCTACTTTAAAGATGCTACGGGTTTTTTCAAAAGCAGTGTTTATATGTTTAGCCAAAGACCTAAATGAAACCAAATATTCTTTATGTGAGTGTAAATCTTACATTTTGCACGTTACCTTTGTAAATTCTTCCTTATATATTATTCCATCATCCCCAGTGCCTCTCTGATTTCCCAGGTTCTTACTCGGTATGCCAGTGATGTCCAGACATTCTGATTTCCACTCATGTCTCGAAGGCAGGAGATGGTAAAAATGTGTTTCTTGAATGAAGCCATTCCTGATGGGTTTGCTTCATTTCAGCGGTCTTCTTTCCCGAACTTTCCATCCAGGGTTTGTGTGCCGAAAGATTGCTGCTTGCTTTCCACACAACCTGCTTGCCTCTGTCAGCCCCTGGACTCTTCAAAGCCGCACCTTCTGCCCACAAACATTGATCAGGTCTTCCTCTGTATGTGCTGTATGACACCGGCCATCTGCTGAAGCCACTCAAGTTCTCCTCCACAGCCCATCACCATCCAACGCCTCGCTTGCAGCCTTTGCTTACGACCGCCAGACATGGCTGGACAGTTGAGAAGTACCAGCTTGTCCTACTTGAAAGAAATCACCAAAGGAATTTTTAAAATGTTACTAGGCTCCAATTATTTTTCACATTAGAGTTATTATTATGACTCTTATTCTTATTTTTACCCTAGTTGCCTGTTCTTGGTTTTTGAATGTTTGCTGGTCCTATTGACAGACAATAAGTATCTACTCCAAACCAGTGACTTACTTTACTATGTAAATATGGAAAAGTTATCTGATGTATACTATTTTAAATGCATTTGTAAATATATAGCTAAGGTTTCAGAAGGTAAATCGTTGCGTAGAACTTGTTTTGATTGTGTATAAGTAATTTGTTCATAGAAACACTAACCGTAAGCCTTCATTTTTTCAAATGCGCTCTGTTTTGTTCATTGGAGAAAGACCATGGTGTTATGGATATCTCCATTTATTTAAGGATATTCCTGTCATTGAAACTCTTGGGCTTTGCTGTGCGTTCATCTTTGTCGGATCCTGCTTTATTCAGAAGACATGCTGTAAAATTGATCTGCAAGGGATACATAATAAGAAGGCCCAGATTCATGATGCAGAGAGATTACCAAATTTTCTTGATTCTTAAAATTTCAATTTTAAGATTTAAATTTAAAATTAAACTTTCAATTATTTATTCATTCATCCATTCACTTATTTATCTATCCTTCTATTCATCTTTTTATTTCTAGAATATCACGGCCCTTCATGGTGTCTTAGTCCAGCAGACAGAGGATTGTGTCAAGCCAGTGAGAAGAGATTCTACTACAATTCAGTCATTGGGAAATGCCGCCAGTTTAAATACACTGGATGCGGGGGAAATAACAATAATTTTACTACCAAGAAAGACTGTGTGAGGGCCTGTAAAAAAGGTATGAAAGACATTCTTCCCATTAAATCACTAATATTTGGAGTGATAATTATGCTGAAATTATGAAATACTTTACCTTACGAAATAACAAATATTTCCTTATAAGGAGTAATATAATTTCTTAGCCAATATTTGCCCTCCTACCAAATAAACTTAGATAATCCTAGTAGGTATGGTTGCTATAATCATTCTCCATATTTATTACAGGACAATCATCAATTTCAAATAGATTGAAAATTTTGTTTTTATTTTTAAAAGATTTTTATTTTTATGTGTGTGTGTGTGTGTGCCCGCATCTGGATATGGGAACGCCATGTGTGTGTGTGCAGGTGTTTGCACAGTCTAAAGAGGACGTCGGATTCTGAGAACTAAAAGGTGGAGGTGTCTAAAGTAGTGTTGGGAACTGAAGCCAGTGCCATGCAAGAGCAGGGCACACTCTTAATGTCAGAGCCACCTCTCAGCCCGATTTTCTTTCGTAAATATTTAAGAGCTAAGAATTTATTTTTTTAAGAAATATGTTAAAATTCTTGCAAGCTCTCTTTTAATACACCAAAATTTTAACATTTTGATTACTTTTCCCTTGAATATAATGATACAATACAAAGAGCACAAAGAATTTATGAAAAACATAGAAATTAAATAAAATAACGTGTTAGTCTAATAATCATATATTTACCACATATCTACCTTTTAATAAAAATAAGCGTGTATTTTCAAATGAATTGTAGCATATTTACCCAGTTTTGGTGTCTCTCGCATGCAAAATGACTTTCTTAGAATTAGATTATTTCGCAAAAATACGGAGACAAATGAAAGACTTTGAGGAAATTTGAGATAAGTTCATATGTGTTCTCTTTTCACTATTATCATTTACTGTTCTTATTACAGGTTTCCTCAAAAAAATATCAAAAGGAGGAAAAATTAACACCCAAAGAAGAAAGGAGCCTTCAGTGCAAATAGTGTATGCAGCCCTTGACTAGTGTTGAGATATAAACACACTATTACTTTAATTATACTAACTATTTCCACAAGGTATTTGTACTGTGATGTCTATTCTTCTACTACAATAATTTTGATGAATATATAACAGTTAATTTCCCAGGCCACTGTGTCTGTTAAAGGATGTGTTTTCCTTAGCCACTGTACTTTTGTAAAGCAGCAACTTATAAACCGGTTACTGTGAATTTCATCTTGCTCCCTTTCAAACCACTTCCTGTTTAATTACAAGGTCTCCTACTGCTAAGCACACGGAGCAGTTTTCTCTTTTCCGTCGTGACCCTCTACTGGAAGAGATACTTTCATTTGTTATGATCATCAACATTATGTACCCTTGATAGTCTAAGCCTTCCCAAATGATTTCAGTTTTAGCAGTGTAAGAAGTAAAATACCATACCCTGAACAATAAACTTGACTGTTACACACTGATGTTTACTAAAGAACTTCTGAGATACAGAGCTGTAAAACCGAATAAAAATCATTGTCCCTGCTTCACTCTGCATGTGCTTTCTTCTCTAGAACTCGATAATCTCTTTCAGTTATTAAAGTGCAGCCACACATTCTGATTTCTTATTTTCAAAGAAGATAGCACACGATGCCTCAAGGGTCCATGGAAGGGCAGAAAAGATGAATGAGTAGCTAGGAGGAGGTACCGCTCTCCTATAAGACACGAACTCATTTCCGAGCACTTCTGTTGGATGGATGGATGGCTTCCATCCACCTGCACCTCCAGCCCCTGGTGCTCTGATGTCTTCTGGTCTCCACAGGCGTTACACACAGATGTGTCACACACACAGATACACATTTACACATAAATTAAAAAAAAACTTTAAAAAGCTCATGGAATCTTTTTATGTTTGTATTTCCACCAATCATTACATCAATTATTGCATAAAACCAAACATTCTTAAATAAAAATTATTTAACTATACATTATATAAATTCTTCCAGTTCAAACTATTTTAATACACTGGGTTCACCCCACATCGGAAGAAAGAAGAAAGCGTTGCACGATTTCTCAGTTATTCAGAGGGCTTTAATTTCTCTGCCAGAAATTCTTACTTTATATTATTTGAACACAGAGACCATAATTATGCTTTTGACATTCTTTGTGCAACGTAAAACTCCCCCACTCTCTCAGTCCCTCAGGTCCGGCCCTTGAATTACTCCAGCCACACCATTAGTTTCTCAGAGAACGTCACTCAGAACATTGGAAACAGGGCTGAGCAGAGGGGCTCGCAGGAATTTATTATACAAAAGGGTAGCGGGGAGGAGAGGGGGAGATGGACAAGAAGGTGAAAGAAAACGGAGGAGCGAGGATTTTTACCAAATAATAGTTCACATTTGATTATTACTTTGTATAGTGAAAAAATAATATAAAAGTGAAGTTCAGCATCAGTTTCAATAAATGAATGAATTTTTATGAAACTCAACATTTTTTTCCTGAATAACCTGCAGCAGAATAGAGATCAGATAGTCTGATGATAACATGTACCAAAATTGTCAGTAACATGAAGCGTAGTGATCAAGTTTTGAAAACATTCTATTAAGGTGATCAATAGGGCCTAAATGCTCCCAGTTGCTTCTACTTAACATATACTAACAGCCTTAGTTTTATAGTAAATATAAAAAGACAAGATACAGAAATTAGCTAGGGATAGTATATTATGTCAAATTCTTTACATATGTTTATCATAATTAAATAAAATCCAAGAAAGGTCTATAGTCAGGAAGAATGTTTATTAAACCTGGAAACTCTGATCTCCAGTATACATGACTACAATGCTCTATTTTCTCATATTTGTGAGCCATTTTGATTCCCAGACAAATAGAAGCAATATTATGCTCTTTGAAAGATGACCACTTATTGACCATAGGAAAAAACCCTAGGAAGATGATGACTAGATACTGAAATAGTTTTTCAATATTCCCTCAGACTTTTTGTGTACATGGCCTCAAAAGTACACACACCAGGGGAAAACTTTGCCATTCATCTAGGCCTGACCTGGAAACGGCTTTGCCTTTCCAGTGGGTCTGAAGCATCGGGGTCTTGGACCTGGTCATGTCTGTGTCAACAATACACATCTTCCCTACATACACCCAACATCTCACCTCTACATACACCCAACACCTCACCTCTACAAACACCCAACATCTCACCTCTACATAACCCAACATCTCACCTCTACATAACCCAACATCTCACCTCTACAAACACCCAACATCTCACCTCTACATGCACCCAACATCTCACCTCTACAAACACCCAACATCTCACCTCTACATACACCCAACATCTCACCTCTACATACACCCAACATCTCACCTACCTGTTGGCCAAAAGCTCGGGAATCACATCATCAATGAAGAGAAGTGGAAAAAATGTAATAAGTGAGATACTGGAGAAGCCCCATGAAATGCTGTTCTCTGCTTACAGCAGACGTGGTCCTCTGCGCAGGCTCAGGTCAGTTACACATGACAGGCACGGAAGAGGAAAGGACCACACCTCTACTCTAGCTGAGTCACTGCTGACAGTTGACAGCTGCGGGAAGAAAGTCACTGTCTTTACAAGTGAAGACACTGAAGAATTCCCACAGCCCAGAGGATGTCCTTACACACGTGTGTGCATGAGGACACTGAGGAATTCCCACAGCCCAGAGGATGTCCTTGCACGCATGTGTGCATGAGGACACTGAGGAATTCCCACAGCCCAGAGGATGTCGTTACACACGTGTGTGCATAAGGACACTGATGAATTCCCACATCCCAGAGGATGTCCTTGCACGCATGAGTGCATGAGGACACTGAGGAATTCCCATGGCTCAGAGGATGTCCTTACACACGTGTGTGCATGAGGACACTGAGGAATTCCCACAGCCCAGAGGATGTCCTTATACATGTGTGTGCACGAGGACACTGATGAATTCCCACAGCCCAGAGGATGTCCTTACACATGTGTGTGCATGAGGACACTGAAGAACTCCCACAGCCCAGAGGATGTCCTTACACACGTGTGTGCATGAGGACACTGAGGAACTCCCACAGCCCAGAGGATGTCCTTACACACATGTATGCATGAGGACACTGATGAACCCCCACAGCCCAGAGGATGTCCTTGCACACGTGTGTGCATGAGCAGTACTGACTAGACTTAGCGAGTTGTTCAAAGAGAGAGAAGGGAAGGGGAGCCAGGAAGTAATGAGGGTCGAGATGTGCTGGAGGGGCCTCAAGTTGGATGAATGGAGTGAGGTGGATATAATTCAATTAAAATTGTATATATGTCTAAAAAGTTCAAAGGTTTCAAACAATAAAAATGTTCACTGCAAACTCTCAAGAGCAGAGAATTGCCCTATTGGCAAATTTCGTATTCTAGTTGCTACCTGAATGTTTAATATGGTGAACTGATTTGTGCTCAGTGGATGACTACTCAGAGACTTCTTTCTGGCAATTAAAAGGTTGAAGAGCTGGGTCTTGAAGATAATGAATATACACAAAGTATGGCTTTTATGAAAGGCCTGCCAAATTTTAGGTTGGAGCAATTTTATAACCTATTAGTGATTAAGAATTTTGGCCAGATAGTTTTGAACAAATAATTTCCAGGTTTAGGCTTGCTTATCAGAATGTGAGAGGCATTTACCATGTTAGGAGTGGTAGAAAGTTTGAATTACACTCCTGATCAGTTGTTTAGCAGTCTGTCTCCATTGACACATTCATAGACTTCAGAGCATTGGGGTGTGTGTGTGTGTGTGTGTGTGTGTGTGTGAGAGAGAGAGAGAGAGAG
>LOEQ01001686.1:219590-232567 GCA_001685075.1 Bramus lutescens | reverse complement strand
CTGCTCCAATACCCCCATCCCATCGATCGGATGGATCAGTGGACCGTATAAGCTACAAGTCCCATTCTGTCCCCAAACCCTCCTACACCCTGCCCCCTGCAACCTCAGAGGAACTCTGAAACACAGGCTACAAATTCACAAAGAGGATGAAGAGACCAGATACCATACTCTCTAGACCCTCCATAGGAGGGCAAAACCCTGGGCCCCTCCCACGCCTGCCTTAGCTCCTCTAGCCATCCAGCAGGCAAACTTCCTGCAGGTAGGCTGCTCCAAAACCCCCATCTTGTATTTGTTTTTATATATTTCTTTACGCTTTGGAGAGCCAGCTAAGGAGCTCAGAAACAGGACATCAGCACCCAGGAGGGATCTCATACTCCACTAGATGGCACTCTCTGTCATACATATGAAACTGCAGTTGGAATTCAGGAAGATATTAGGAGAATTATAGTAAACCTATTTTGCCCTCCCAGCCCCTCACACACAATTTAAGTAGCACTTTCATTGACCAGGCCTTCCAGGGCTGAGATTCTATTAGCTCAAATTTGTCCCAATACTCTTGTTCAATGTTTTTTCATATCTTAGCTCTGAGCAGAACTGCCACCTCTACAGAAAGTATTTCTCCACCCCCAATAGTGCCTAGTGGGGAGCTCTCTTTGTGTATCTAAATACAGCTCTAGTCACTGGGAGTGGGGGGATCAAGGGTCATACACGGAAGAGGAGGAGCTTCTGTGCACCTGGGCCTCTCAAGCTTTATTTACTAAAGAGACCCAGTTATGAGCAGTTGCTGGGAGCTCCTGAGAAGATGTGCTTCCCAAGTTTCTCTGTGGGCCAGCTTCCTCACCAATGTTTGGGTTAGTTGCTGAAGTGCACATTCCTTGGCCCCAGTGACTAAAATTTCTGGTCTGGTCTGGCATGGAATGCACCTTGTTTCCAAGCTCTTTGGGATGATCTAGTCCCAGATGAAATGCAGACAACCGAGCAGCCGTGCTGCATCGAGATAATTCTGTTTTAGGTGGGCCCAGGGCTTCCTCCACAACCTTCAGCAGTCACCTTCACCTCTCCCGTTGGTCACTCGTCAGTCCTCAGTTCACCTGCTATCTTCAAGATGAAACCATTAACCCCAATCTCATAGCCTGAAACGGTGATTTAATGGAATAAACGAAGCACCTGGTTTGCATTTGCTCCTGAATGACTGCAGCTTGAGATCACCCCCTACCTTATAGAAGCTCCCTACTGGGATTCGCTAACCCTCCTCCTTTGATCTGAGTTTCTCTGCTGCTGGTGCGTCTCCATCAGGATGCGTAGCCCACCAGATCCCCGCTTTTTTGTATGTGTGTCTGTTACGTCTTCATTCCCTGTTGTCCCAGTTAGGTTAATATCAAAGCCATGCAGGTCAGGGCAGAAATTAGGGTGTGAAACTGTCCTGTTGTAATTTCAATCTCACTAGAACCTTGGCCTCCTTTGATCACCAAGGATCACCACGACCACACCTTCTGATCAAGAGTTTGGGACCTTTTCTTCTTTCTACCTTCGCCCTTCTCTGTAGTGGTTGGCTTCATATTATCTTTTCTCACAATAATTCTTTGGTTGTTTCCTTCTCACACTGCTGACTGTTTGGCCTTCAGTTAGAACAAAGAAATTCCCGACATTCCTTAGCTTAACTTTCTATGAAATGCAACTGGTGGTGTATCCCAGAGCCTACTCAGTTGTGGTGCCTATGAATTAGAATATTGACCAGCATGACACAGTTACCCTAATGATGCTACAGTGGCATTCATCAAGGTGGTAACCTTGTTCACTTCTTGGACCTATGGCCAATTCAATATGAGGAAACTCTAGCCTGGTACTAGAAAGCTAGCCAGCTACCCCCAGCTAGTGAGGTCATAGATTTTAGAGGAGAATCTACTACCACTAGTACCAAACCACAATTGCTAACCATACTCTAAATATTTTTCTGGGTATCCACAGATGAATATAGTTCTCACCCCTCATTAAAGAAACTTCTCTTTACAACAGATGAGAGACCATTACAAAAGGGCACAACTGGTCAAAATGTAGAGAACAAGCGACAGAGTGGTACCCACCAAGAATTGATGCATCTATAACAATAACTCCTGCATCTAAGGCTCAGAGAGCATCTTGAAAATGGAGGTAGAAATATCGTAAAAAGCCAAAGGATCCAGGAATCTGCTCTGAGATTTTGTGTCCTAGAAATGACAGGGAAGCTTTACCCATGCTACCTCAACAATATGGCTTCCTAAAGAAGGCCTGAACATATTTATAATTAATAAATGGGACCTCCTGAAACTGAGAAGATTCTGTAAGGCAAAGGACACAGTCAATAAAACAAAACAACAACGTACAGAATGGGAAAAGATCTTTACTAACCCAACATTTAACAGAGGACTGTTCCCCAAAATTTCTAAAGAACTCAAGAAACTAGACAGCAAATTACCGAATAATTCAATCAAAAAATGGGGTACAGATCTAAACAGAATTCTCAGCAGAAGACTTGCAAATGGCAGAGAGGTATTTAAGGATTTGCTCAACATCCTTAGCTATCAGGGAAGTGAAAATCAAAACCACTCTGAGATACCATCTTGCACCCTTTAGAATGGCCAAGATCAAAAACACCAATGATAGCTTATGCTGGAGAGGATGTGAACTAAGGGGAACACTCTTGTATTGCTGGTGGGAATTAAAACTTGTACATCCACTTTGGAAATCAGTGTGGCAGTTTCTCAGAAAATTGGGAATCAATCTACCTCAAGACCCAGCAATACCTATATCTATATATCAAAAGGATACTTCTAAAGGATGGGCATATATATATAAAGAATGCACAATCATACCGCAAGGACATTTGCTCAGCTGTGCTCACAGCAGCATTATTCGTAATAGCCAGAACCTGGAATCAACCTAGATGGGCCTCAACCAAAGAATGGATAATGAAAATATGATACATTTGCACAATGAAGTACTACTCAGCGGTATAAAACAATGACATCTTGAAACTTGTATGCAAATGAATGAATCTACAAAAAAAAAAACCATCCTGAGTGAGGTAACCCAGACCCAGATAGAGAAACATGGTATGTACTCACTCCTAAGTGGGTCCCAGAGAAGCTAGGTAACAAGGAGAACCCTAAAAGAGACACAGTGGAGTCCCCAGGGAAGGGGAAACAAATAAGATCTCCTGAGAAAATTAGAAATGGGGGGAGGAGGGAGAGGAGGAAGGAAGGGGGAGGAGAACATGAGGAAATGGGATGCTCAAGAAAGGGGAAGGAGAGAGGGAGAGAAAGGAAAAAATATCTTGATTGAGGGAGTCATTAAAGGTCTAGTGAGAAACATGGCACTAGGGAAATTTCCAGGAATCCACAAGGCTGACCCCAGCTAAGACTCTAAGCAACAGAGGAGAGAACACCTAAACTGGCCTTTCCCTATAATGAGATTGATGGCTACCTTAAGTTTCATCATAGAACCTTCATCCAGCAACTTATGGAAGCAGATACAGAGATCCTCAGCGAAGCACTGGGCTGCTACCAGAGACCAGCCCAAGAGACGGAGGAGCAAAGGGGTCAAGATCATGATGGTGATACCCACAGAAATAGCTGACCTGAGCTAATAAGGGCTCACTGATTCTGGACTGACAGTGGGGATACCAGCATAGGACCAAACTAGGCCCACTGAATGTGGGGGACAGTTGTGTGGCTTGGGCAGGCTGTGGGGCCACTGGCAGTGAGACCAGGATTTATCACTAGTGCTTGAACTGGCGTTTTGGAAACCATTCTCTTTGGAGGAATACATCACTCAGCCTAGATATACAGAGGGGAGCACCTTGGCCTTGCCTGGAAGTGAAGCGTCAGACTTCCTTGACTCCCTGTGGGAAGCCTTATCCTCTCTGAGCAGTGTATGGGAAGGGGGTGGAGAGAAGGGGGACAGGAAGAGGGGGGAGTGGCAATGGGGATAGCTGTGAAAAATGAGAAAAGACTGCATTTAAAAAATTCTTAAGAAAAAAATGAAAAAAAATAAAAAAGAAAACGTCTGAAAAGAGTATGACGCCAGTAGCCATGCTAACATGGAAGTGGAAAATCTCCCAGGGCTTCACCTTAGACAAAGATCTACAGGCAACTAAGGAATCCTGAGAATGAGAGAAACAGTTCTTCATCTAGAATGAGCCCCTGACTGGTTATGCATCACCAAGTGGTCATCTGTGAAATCATATATACACAGCAAGTAATGCTCAGTGGACCAAGCAGGTTGTGTGTGTATGTGTGTGTGTGTGTGTGTGTGTGTCACAGAGAGAGAGAGAGAGAGAGAGAGAATAATTACAGAAAAAAGGCTATGACTTCTATGACTTCTAGAGGGAGCAAAGAGGGATCCACAGGAGGAATTAGAGGGAAGAAAGGGAAAGTGAAAACTATATAATTATATTTTAAGTTTTGAGAAAGATTTGTTTCATTTTATGTGTATTGGTCTTTTGTCTGGATGTATGTCTGTGCTCCACATCTGTGCAGCACCAGTGTGGCCAGAAGAGAGCATCAGATACCTTGGAAGTGTATGTAGTTAAGGATGGTTGTGAGCCACTTTGTGGATGATGGGACTTGAACCAGGATTCTTTGACAGTACTTTCAACAACTCTTAACCCTGTGTCCAGTTGTCAAAGGTTTGTTCTAAGATTGGGTAACATAACAGGTTTGACCTCAAAGAAGTGTATGCCCTCATTACCCTCATCATAACTCCTTTTGGAATGACTCAAGATGCTCACATTCTCAGATCACTGCATCCTTTTATGTACTCCGTATTCTCTGACTACCTTTAGGAGACCTAAAAAGGTTCCAATAGATAGAACTGCAAGTTTATAGGATGCTGGACCCAGAGAACCTGAGTCACGAACAGCGTGCTACAGACTGAAGGTGTTCACTTTGTATTTTCTCAGCCATATCATATGCTCTGTCCAATGCCCATGTCTGGGATCATAAAATATTGACATCTTGTCAAGGTACAATATTGATCCCAGGTCAAAAGACATGCCCTCATCAGGGCCATAGTTCCAAGGAACTAGAAGCCAAATCTTGATGGTGGAGTGAGATTTATGGAGAATATTCAAGTCCTTCCTGAGACATAGCCATTAGATCAACAGAGAAACTCTTTGTTGAGAGCTTTTTATGGAACCAGGGAGTAAAGTTCCCAAGGTAGTCTAAGGCGGTGGCTTTGTTCTGTGCACTCCAGAGACAACCCTCTTCCTATCGACCCTCACAGAGAACCCTAAGGTCATTAAAAGAGTGACTCATTGTGACAATACAGGCAAACAACAACAACCATCTGTTGGTGTGTTCTGAGGTGTGAATTTATACCGTTTATCTTAATAATATCTGAGTTCTTTCTGTTATCTTTGGATATGAAAGTAGAAAATAAAAGTGACGTTTTCAGGCTGGAGGCATGGCTCAGTCAGTAAAGCACTTGCTTTGCAAGCGTGAGCACTTATGTAAAAATGCCAAGTTTAGTGCCAGACACTTTAAGCTCTGAGGCTGAGACAGGCAAATCCCTGTTCAGCCAGTCCAGCTTAATTGTTGAGTTCAAGGTCAATAGGAGAAAACCGTCTTAAAGGGAATGGTTATCATTCCTAAGAACGATGCCTGAGTTGTCCTGTGGTACACACACACACACACACACACACACACTCCCCTGATGATTAGCTACTGCTAAGCTTATTTAACCTCTGTGATTTTTCCCTCTCCATTAAAAACAGAAATAAAGTTATACAATTGAGATCCATCTAATTTGTCATCCCTGATAATTAAAAATACATATTCTTTCAATCCCCCTTTGGGTTTATCATGGAAACCAGCTAATATTGATGCACCATGGTTGCAGATAGTTACAAATATCGGCACTAGTTCACAAATAACATTAATTAACACAGATATTTTAAAAAACATTTTACTTTGGAAACAGTATTTGCCATGCACATAAAATGTATTTCAGCAGATAATTGTCATCAAATGCAAAGAATGTAATTTTGCCTGAGGGGATATTATTTTTTTCCAGTTATAAATTGACCATGTCCATGGATGGCAAAAATGTTCCTCTATTTACCCACAAAGCCCATCAATGAGTAGGAGGCACTGAACAGCTCCCAACTGTCCAGTAACAGCATTTGGTGTGTTCTGCAGGGGATGCCGCATGGCAGTGACACAATTGTTTTTATTTATTTGAACTTTGGTACAGTTTAGACAGAGAGACAGAGCTTGACCACTTTTTATGGACTACTGAAAATACTGGTACTTTCTAAGAGCAGACGTGAGGTTCTTCTCAATGGCATGCAGACCGTAGTCTCGGATACAAAGAAGAGTTACCGTAGCAGACCCATCAGAGCCTATGCTTCTTCTCAATGACATGCAGACCCATCAGAGCCTATGCTTCTTCTCAATGGCATGCAGACACATCAGAGCCTATGTTTCTTCTCAATGGCATGCAGACCCATCAGAGCCTATGCTTCTTCTCAATGGCATGCAGACCCATCAGAGCCTATGTTTCTTCTCAATGGCATGCAGACACATCAGAGCCTATGCTTCTTCCTAGGCATTCTTCTTCCCAAAATATTTTCTAGATGAGCTGGGGAAGATATTTGAATACAGATGGTGACACAAAGAAAGAAGAAAGCAGTGAGTCTGCCAATGCCCCTTTTCTGATTTCTGTGCCGTATATTGATGATTTCCCACAGATCTGAGCAATGGCAGCTGTTAGAAAATTTTTCAGATGTTCTTTTATTGAAACCTTTATGAAAAATTCAGGCAACCAGGCCTCTTGCCACATGTGACCACATTCCCACATTCTGCAAAGAGCTAGACTGTTTCCTTGAACACCCGACTATAAGCTACATGATTGTCTGTGGTCAGAGCATTTTTCAGACACTGCCAAAAGTATGGGTGAGCCTGTGGATTTGAAGGCCACTCCAGGACAGAACTCCCACAGAGTCTCTTCCGGAGCTGAAGAAACTTTGACTTCTGCAGAGGCTTCTCCAAGAATATCAAGATAATCACATCCACTTTTTCATCTATGAGCCTCTGATGGGATAGATAAAAGGCTACCTTAAAACTCTCAGTCTTTGCGTATTTCTGGGTCATCACAAACACTGTCTTTCTGCTGAGCTGTATGCTCTGGGAAAGGTTTTCCAGAACTGGCTGTCCTGGTAGCCAGTCCCTTTCCTCTAGACACAAATTAAAATGTTTCTCTCTTGAATCTTCCAGTTTAGCCACCAGCTCCTGCAAAACCCACTCCGTCACAGCTGAATTTTTAGTGTCATACACAATAAAAGCATCATAGCAAGACTCTATGGATTGCAGATGCTGGTAGCCCTTTATCTTGGCTTTCCAGAAATAGTAAATGTACCACATATCCCAGAAAAAGAGATGACTTGCTGTCATAACTACCATCAAAAAGAGGACGGAAGAAAAGGAAACTGAGAACAGAATCAGGTTTGTGAGATCTAACTCACATGTATACAGATCCAGGGATACGACACTCTGACCTTTGTGTGCTCCTGGTCCCGCACAAGTCACTTCAGTGGCCAGGTGAGGAATAGTAACATCTGTATGATTAACCCACCAGACAAACCACACAGCATCACAGTTGCACAGAAAGTGATTGCGATGTAAGAGCAACATATTCAGATTATTGAGGACATTTTCTGGGAAACTAGTCTTCTGAATGACCTGAATCTTATTTAAACTGAGGTCTAGATAACGCAACTGAAAAGCATCTTCTAGAAAGTAATTTGTCAAATGCTTGATATGATTTTGCTTAAGAATCAGTTTCGTGAGATTTTTGGAACAGTTGGCTAACCTCTTAGGGACAGTCGTCAGAAGGTTGTGGCTGAGGTCCAAATTTTTTAGATGTTTCAGTAGCTGGAGTTTATCCCAAGGGAAATGTTTGATACTATTTTCTGCCAAGGACAGGGTCTCTAGATTTGGTGGCATACCCTCAAACACCCCCTGAGGCAAGGAACTCAGCGAATTCCTGGAGATATCTAATTCCTCCAATTTCAACAGATTCTTGAAGAAGGCCAAGTATCTATTATCACCGGCTCTCCATAGAACATCCAAATGGTTGCCTCTAAATTCCAGAACTTCGAGAGAGTCGCTTTCCATGGTCCTGCTGGCAGAGGTAGAGATGTCATTGTCATTCATCATGAGTTTCTTCAGAGACCGTAGTTTCTTGGTGAAGTTCAGCATGTGAGTAATTCCTTCTGCTTGAAAGTAGTGACTGTTGCTACTTAAATCCAGAACTACCAGGTTGTGGAGCTCCTCAAAGGCTGTGGAGTAGAGTAAATCAAGTCGGTTGTTGGAGAAGTCTAAGTATCGCAGCTCTCTTAAGGGCTGGAATTCACTGCCATTAAGAGTTTGGCCAATGGTGTTTCCTGACAAGTTGAGGCATTTAAGGAATGAAAGATGCTGAAAATCAGAGGGCTTGATAAAAAATATATTATTTCTACTTAGGTCTAAGGTCTGCCCATATGTGTGGCAGTCTTCATTCAAAGGTAAGTAAGTAGGCAACTCTTTGGTTTTGGACCTGCAGCTCCGTGCATATTCATCATACCAGAAATAATGCAAGGTCTCTAGGACCTGGGGCCCATGGCGGTCTACAGAAGTTCTGGCATTAGGACAGGAGCCAACTTCCCTTGGCTCTTCAGAAGGGGATATTTTATTCATCGAAAGGTCTATGAGTTTGAGGTTTTCAAACTGTTTGAATATGTTGAGGTCAGCAATTTTTATGAAGTTAGTGCCAAGGTCAAGAACTTCAAGACTCGGAAGCTTGTGCAATGCAGAAAGGCTAGAGTTTTTCAGCTCTTTAAAGACATAACCCTTTATATGCAGAGTTTTTAAGTTTTTCAGGGATGAGAGTGAGTGCGGTAAAGTTATAGATGCATGGTAGACCTGCAGCTCATAATTGAAAGACAGATCCAACTGGACAAGGTTGGGGAGAAAATTCAAAAATTTGGCCTCCACAATTTCTTTGGCCAAGTAGTTTTGGGAGAGGTCTAGTTCTTGGAGGTTTCTCATGTTTCTAAACCATGCTTGAGGCACATGCTGAAGAGAGTTACTGTGTAGACGTAAAACTTTTAATTCTGTCAATGAATTGAAAGCATTGTCATGGATCTGTAAGGGGGAATTATTTTCACATGGTGTACACAGATATGGGACATTGTAACAGCGAGGGCAATTTCCACTTAGGTCAAGAATTTGCAGTTGGTTGAGGTTATTAAAATCGTCTTCTTGGATCTTTGTAATGATGTTGTTATAAAGAAAGAGTTTTATTAAATTAGATGGCAAAATGGTGGGGACAGCTGTGACATTGTTATCTTTCAGCGAGAGAACTTTTAAATTTCTCATAATGAGGAAAGCATCCTTTTCGATATAATAAGAAACATTGCAAGGATTGCGATAATAACAGTTTTGACCCAGGTAGAGTTCTTCAATGTTGGCCAGTTCTGTTAGATTCTCCTTTGTGATGGAGAAGATATTGTTGGCCTCGAGGCTCAGAAGCCGTAAGCTGGATGGGAGATCCTGAGGTATCTCTAGAAGTTGGTTTCCATCCAGATACAAGGCTTTTAAGTCAGAGAGTCCACTAAAGCTTCTAGGTCTAATCTGTAGCCTCTTGGTACATACATTGACTTTGGACCCCAGTAGAATAGGTACACAGTTGCATCTGAAATCTATCTCTTCCAGATGGGTCAGCCTACGGAAGGAGTCTGGAGAAATGCTTGGTATGTGGTTGATGGTAAGGGTGAGGTTGGTGGTGTTAGTGGGAATGCCCTCAGGGATTTCTGTCAAATGCTTGTCTGTGCAGTCCACGGCCACATAGGTCATTGTGCTATCTTGACTGACATCACAAGGTAGAGTTTTAGGAAACCATCGAGACCCAAGGACTCTAGAAACTAAGGTCATATTTAAAAAGATAAAGATTTGTCTCTTTAGTGTCCTTATTGGAAATACCTGAAAATAAAAGAAAGAATAAATTACTGTTATAAAATATACTGAGAAACAATTCAAATGTCCCATTTGCTTCCTCTCTTTTGGCAAATTATAAAAATAAATAGCATAGGTCTCTTTTGTTATAGTGTAAACAGCATCTCTGGCCCTGTGACTGTCCTTATCAAGCATTAAAGTTTTCAATAAATTGGTTTTATGTTTTGCTTGTAGAATCTCAGCTCTCTAACACAATACCTTAAAGCATTTTTTTACATTTATCTATTTATCTTGTGTAAGTGTGAATATGTGCACATGCGTGCGGATGTGCACATACCATGGCAAGATTGTGGAGGTCAGAGGACTTGTGAGCGTCTGTTCTCTCCTTCCACCTTGTGGGTCCTGCAGATCAAACTCACGTCATCAGGCTTGTTGGCAAGTAGCCTTACTGTCTTAGTTACTTCTCTATTGCTGTGAAACTCCATGACCAAGACAGCTTATCAAAGGAAGAACTTAGTCAGGTTCTTGTTTATAATGTCAGAGGGTTAGTCCATGCTCATTATGGCAGGAAGCATGATAGCAGGCAGGTAGGCATGACACTGGAGCAGTCACTAAGAGTGTTCATGTATGATATGTAAACTGTAGTCAGACTGGCACTGGCATGGACTTTCGAAACGTCAAAGCCCACCACCAGTGACACACCTCTTTTAACAAGGCCACACCTCCTCCAGCAAAGCCATACCTCCTAATTGCTCCCCAAAGTTCCACTAACTGGGAACCAAATGTTCCAACATAAGCCTATGGGGCCATTCTCATTCACACCACCATACTTATCCACTGAGCCATCTCCCTTGCTGTCCAAAACAGTTTTTAAGATTCGGAAGCAACACTGTCTATTTGTTGTTACATAGAGTGCTACAACAGAGAGGCACCAAACTACGAAATTTGGGGGCTAAGGAATGCTGAAATATATATATATATACACTTGAGGAGAACAATGCACTAAGACTCCAGTATAACTAATGTTTTCTTGCTAAGCCTTCCTTGGAATATATGCAAAAATGTTTCATGATTGTCAAGTCCCATAATATTCCAAGGACAAAAAGAAAAAACCAATCCATTCTCTCTCTATTACAAATTAAGACACAGCTCAGCAATAGTCACGGGTTTTCCAAATGGCATTCAATTATTAAACATGTGCTTCTGCCATTCTGTAATCTGGGTCTCCCCTCGCATTCTTTTTGGAAGTCGCAGCAGAAACCACCTCCAAGATGCTTTCTCCTGCTTTCCTTGCACACTGGGGTCTGTTAGGATTTCGAGTTTGAGACACCTAGTTTGAAGGAAAAACAGTTACATAAACCTTCAGGCAAAGGATTGCTTTGAGCTGACTATGCATCAGGATTTGAAGGAGAGCGTTATCCTGCTTGGAGAGAGTGGCGCCTGATCTTCCGAGGTTTTTTTGTGAGAGAGTAGGGAGAGAGGAAGGTGTACCATTGGGAAATGGGTCCATGATTCACTGACATCACCATAGTAGTTTAGAGAAACTTGGTTTTTTTTTCTTTTGTAAAAAGAGGATGTTTCTGAGGAGGGTGGTTGAAAAGTCTCAAGGACATTCTCGGATAAGGGGCTTCTGGAAGAACATTGGGTCTAGTTAGTCTGTGATGTATCTGGTGACCACTTTTCCTGCCTGTTAGCCAGACTCCTTTTAGGGCTTTGTCGTCTGGAAGAGCCCATTTACAGGCAGCTGAGGAGCAGAGAGATGTGAGGGGAGGAAGGCTGCAGCTGGGTGTGGCTGGGCTGATCAAGAAAGAGACTGTACCTGGAAGGCGTGGATTCTACTATATACTTTGGAAAGGTGTGTATAGCATCATCAGGGCACCGCCTGGGTGAGCCATACTCACATCAGCCACACCGCTGGTAGAATGGAATGTTTAATAGGACTGAAGGAGACCATAGTTAATTATTGTGCTAAGACTAAACTAAGGACCTCTCAAGCAAAATGGAATATATAGACACCCGTTTCGAAAGGCAATGCTTGTAAGCATTTTAATATAGCACAGGAGGTTTTCTGGTGATAAGTGAGAGGCACTGAAGAGCTTGTTTATCCATTGGTACCAAGGCAGAATGGGTTAAAGTATGCATGGTCTTGCTCTTATGTTTCAGGAGTTTGTTAGGAGTCTACTCCAGAACTCTCTTTCAGATTCTCTAATACTTGTCCATGGGACGATGCAGTTTGCTTTTCTATGACAGACTTCTAGTTCAACTATTGATTTTGTCCTACCTTTGACTGAGTCTGATAATCTATTATTAGTTCCATCTAATAAACCAAATGTTTATATACCTTAATTCCTCTAATAGGGAGTAAACAAACCACAAAATTTTCTACATCTTTCTCTTCCCTAACATGGGATCAGTGACTCTCAATCTGTGGGTTGTGACCCATCTAGGGTTCATATATCAGATATTTACATTATGATTCATAACAGAAGCAAAATTGCAATTATGAAGTAGCAATGAAATAATGTTATGATGGGGAGGGGTCACCACAACATGAGGAGCTGTATTAAAGGGTTGCAGCATTAGGAGGCTTGAGAATCACAAGTTATCTTTTAAGTATCATCTCATAGGGCATTTTTGTTGTTGTTGTGGAGGTGGTTTGTTTTTATTCATCTTTACATATCTAAACTTGGTGGGAAGTTGTGTCCTCCACTTCTCTTGCAGGGCCCTCTGCTTTCTTCCCCATAATTAAAACTATTCATTGGAAGGCTGGGGAAATGGCTCCTTGATAATGTGCTTGACATACAACCATGGGGCCTGACTTTAGGACAAAGGCTGATTCTTACAGCTCACTAGTCAGCCAGTCAGTCCAGCCAATCAGTGAGTTGGGGATTTAGTAAGGGACCTTCTCTCAATAAATAATGTGGAGAACAATAGAAGGAGGCAATGTTGACCTCTGACCTTGACAGGCATGTGCCTGCTCATGGACAAACACACACACACACACAC
>LOEQ01001686.1:133970-148544 GCA_001685075.1 Bramus lutescens | reverse complement strand
ATCTCCCATGCTCTTGGGTAGGTAGAATTAACATGGTAAAAATGGCAATCTTACTAATGATTAAAAAAAACAAGGAGATGATGGTGTAAGTAATCTCATCAGTTAGGAGGTTGAGATGGGGATCAAGAATCCCAGGCCAGCATGTGCTACACAGTGAGACTTTGTCTAAAAAACAACTGCAGCAACAACAATCTATCTCCAGTGGGTTTTCAGCTACACCCAGTCATGTGTTGCATAAAGATTCAGATGACAAACCACACCATCAAGAATATATTGTTTAATGTTGTTACAAATGTCTTGGTTCATTTATGTACACTCTACAATCCTTGCAGGAGCATAATTCACCTCATGATGTATTTCTCAAAACATACCGCATGGTAAGTGACATATGACTGTATCCCATAATTAGATTTGCATAATAAATTACCATAGAGATGAGATTTATACTCATACCCAACTATGTGCCTAAAAATTTTATTGAATGAATCTGCTAACATAATTATGCTTAAACTCATCTAATAAAATTTACTAGCAGTAATTTTACTGCAATTTTTTTCTGTCCTTAAATATTTGTCCCATAGATGAAATTTATTAATCATGACATTTCTCTAAGCATATACATGCTTTTATTAGGGGGAAAGAAGTTTCTGATCTGTGTGGGGTCCTAGAATTCTTTGATAACAAAACCGATGGAGCATAAAATAATATTTTAAAGTTCCTAATCTCTAGGTTAATTCTGGATGAGATTCTAGAAGCTAAGATTAAATTGTGACCTTGATAGTAGCATGAGATGAAATCTCTATGTTGGCATGACAAGGAAAATGCTTGTTGAGGGACTTTACTTGAGTGTTGAGTCTACAAGGGGCAAACTGCACTTACAATTGATGAGGATCCTAATGGGAATCAGCAAAAATAATCCTAAGAAGCAGGCTGGCACCAAGCTATCACTGAGAAATATACACGCTTAAGAAAGCAGCTATAGATTTTGGGTGAACACTTTCTCTCCCAAGCACCTTTTTTCTCTGATTCACAGGAGACAGATTGTGGGAAACCCTAATCTACAACTGTCTCTCAAGTTCAGCACAACTGATGAACTGGGTGATTCTTTGTTGTGGGGCTCCCCTCAGTAATATCCCGCCCTAGTCTCAACCAGTAGCCCCTCTCCACCTATTGTGACAACCAAAAGTGTCTCCAGGCACAATTAACTATCTCCTGGCCGGGCAAAATGACCCTGGCCCTTTCCTCCTCCATTCAGAATTTTTCTGGTGGTCATTCAGGCTCCCCCACAACGTAGCTTGAGAGTTCCAAAAAAGAATCTTCCAAAAAGACAAACCTCCATGATAAATGAATACATGAATGGAAACGTAATGAGATTCATCTTGTACTCTCCTAACAAATTAATGAAAAATAAGAAACGCCTGATGAGTAAACACCAACACTCTGCTTATATCTTGCTTGCTAGTCTTCTGCTTCCCAAAGCAAGTCACATGGTCAAGATCAGAGTCAATGTGCCGTGGATGAATGAGAGAGTTGCACCTTATGTCTTACAAAGTTCCGTCCCAGGAAACTTCATTGCTCAGTGGGGAGAGGGGCTCTAGAAAAGCACAGCCTCTGCTCACTGTTTAAATTCAGAGGAAGCAAAAATCAAATTCTTTGTGCATATGGGCTTTCAGTCCGTACCCATATTGCACAACGTTCAGTATTTTAAGATTGATATATTCGTGGGAAAAACTAAAATGGTGAGAATTCCCGTTGTTAATATGTGACTTCACTTATGAATAAAGAGGAGTGAAATGGGGAAAGAAAGGTTCAAACTTGGGGACAGGTTTATATCTTGCATTTTCTACTTCATATTTCTAATATCTTTTTATGTAGTGAGATTTCTACATGTTAGCTGAATGAATTTATTTCTTATCTAAGACTAACGTATAGAATAAATATCTCTAAGTTGTATGGCTATTCAAAAGTAACAGAGGAATCAGAATGCGAGTGTTCCAGCACGTTCTTTGTTACTTTAGGTCAGCATTGCCCCAAGTACATATGTTACAAGTTTCATAGATAATTCACGTTTTGAAAATAGCACAAAGAAAGTTGTGTGGTCGTTTTAATAGTGCGCATTATTTAATACAAAATATTTAAACTAGTATTACTTAATTACTTAATGAGAAGTTCATTGTCTTGTTGGTAGCAATCCCTCAAACTCTGGTGTATATTTTATACCTACAAATTACACACTACAATTTAGAATGTGACTTTGCAACACTTGAAGTGCCAGACAGCCAGGGATGGCTAGTAACTGCTGCCTTTCAGTTATGGTTTCTAAGACCCCTCAAAGCCAAGGACCCTTATCAAGGCCATTCTCTTAGCAAGTAATATAGAGACAACTATAAAGCACTGAAGCATATCTACAATTACTTTTCAAAATAACCTATAGAGGGGCCTCAGAAGGTGGCCCAGCTGGTAAGAGAGTTTGCTGGGTATGCTTGAAGACATGCATTTAGATCCCCAACACCCCAGATAAGGGCCAGGTAAAATCCTAATGTAACCACATGCCTGCTACCCAGCTCTGGGAGTTGGGTCACTGGAGACAAGAGTAGCTCTGGATCTTGTTGGCTGCCAGTCAAGCTCCAGGTTCAGTTAGAACCAGGTTCAGGTTCTCAAGGGGAGAAAGAGGAGGTGACAGACCAGGACACCTTAAGCTCTCATCTGCACACATGTCTGTACATCACATATGAGCATGAGCATTTGCACACACCCCTCCATATCCCCTGCATATCCTAAAGTGGGTTCAACTTTATTCCTCTATTAGTGACATTTTCATTTGGAGTCCATTACAACAGTCCAGTACTTTTCTTATCTTAATTTCTACATGTTTACTTCTTACTTACTGCTTAAAACAAAACTTTCTGTGGAGTTTTAAAATCTCTCCACTACATTTAGGTGTTAGAACTGTTAAAGTTGTTGCCATATTTTCTTCTAGCTGCTTCAGGTGTTCATCTAGTTCTTCCATTCTTTAGTTAGTATCCGTAAAAAGAATAAGACCATCAAACCATAACACTCATCCCAAATAGATAAAAGACCTCAAGGGAAGAGGTAAAATTATAAAACTCTTGGAAGAAGACCTGTACGAGCCTTCATGACTGTGGCTCTAGCTAAGGTTTCTTTGATATGAAATGACAATTATAAGCAGCTGCCATTGTAAAAATGTATGAGCTGGACATCAAAACTGAAATAAAGAACTTCAAAAGATAGCATCAAGAAAGCACAGGAGAGCTCAAAGAGTGATAGAAAATGTTTGCCAATTCATTATTCATGAGAATTTATATCTAGAATATGGTACGGAAAAATGATCACAACTCAGTTGCAAAAAGAGAAGTCAGTTTAAAAGCGGGCAAAGGCACCTACACATGGATTTTTAAAGAAGTTTTCTTCTTTTGTTTCTACTTGTTAAAACTCAGAAACATCTAAAATAGACTTCAGCAAGTAAAAGGCTAGGTGAATTATGATATGTCCAGGTGATGGAGTACCATCTGTGGATAAAAGGAAATAGATCATCAAGCCATGAAAGGACCTGGAGAATAGGGTTGAAGATTCAGCTTGCTTGATGGAGTGCTTTTCTGGCCAGCTTGAAGCACTGAGTTCTGCTCCTAGCATCCCACAAACAGGGCATGGTAAGGCACACCTTTGATCCCAACACTTGAGCAATGGAGCCAAGAGGATCAGAAGTTTCACTGTCTGGTTTGGCTACATAGTGAGACGGTGATCAGCACAGAATGCACGATGAACTAACTATATTGAAAAATTAGTCACGAAGGAAGCTCAACTGCTAATTACCAAGTGAATATCACCAATCTGCAACTGCAGGACAATCCGAAAATGACAAAACTCTAAATCCAGTAAGAGAGAAATCAGTATCTGCCTGTGGTTTGAAGGAAAGGAAGGATGTATGAACAGAGGATTTTTGTTTAGGGTGCAGAAACTATTTTTTACAGCAGGTGTGCATCTTTGTACATTTGTTAAATCTGCAGATGGTAGAGCATCAGGAGTGGATTCTAACATCAACTCTGACATGCTGTACCACAGAAACTCGTGGACTACATGTAGTGTGGAGCTACAGTATGGTGAAGGCTGTGCACATGTGAGAGTAAGTGTCTACCTTTTTACTTCATTTTGGTGTGGACATAAAACAGCTCTAAAAATAAGCTCTATTAAACAATGAGAAAATACATTCAAGAAAGACCTTATTATATATGTTTTCAAAAAACAAACCCACAAATGACTACTAAGCCACCCAGTAGGGTAGCAATCATGAAAAAAAAAACGGTTAATCTCAGATGTTGGTGAGAATGTGGAACAACTGGAGTCCTGCTATACAGCTGGTAGGGATGTGAAAAGGTTCATCTGCCTTGGGAAACAGTCTTAATGCTCCTTCAGCTTTGTGCACAGAGTTACTGTACGAGCCAGAAATCCCATCTATTGGGATATTCTTAGAATAACTGAAGGCAGGCACACCAACACTTTACATCAATACTCTCAGCAGCATGACTCAAAACACAAAAAAACGAAGAAAGCAACCCAATTGACCACAATGAGCATATAAATCAAATGCCATGTAATCATTTCTTATAGTTTGAATGTAATTGTCCCCCATAATCTCATAGGGAGTGAGTGGCACTATTAAGAGGTGTGCCTTTGTTGGAGTGGGTATGACCTTGTTGGAGGAAGTGTGTCACTGTAGGAGACAGACTTTGAGGTTTCCTGTGCTCAGGATACTGCCCAGTGTCTTGTTGATTTTCTGTTCCTTGCAAGATGTAGCACTCTCAGCTCCAGCACCATGTCTGCTGTGCTTTTTCTGTCATGACGATAATGGAGTAAACCTCTGAAACTGTAAGCCAGTCACCACAATTAAATGCTCTCATTTATAACAGTTGCCGTGGTCATGGTGTCTCTTCCCAGCAATAGAAACTCAGACTGTTCTTCAGCAATACAGAAAAGGGAAAAGCTACAGGGACAAGTCAGTGAATGGGTTGCCGAGTAAGCCTGAGGACCAAAGTTGAAACCAACCTAGATTTCCATCATTTGGTGAATGAGGATGTCATACATATATACAGTCAATTTCGTTAAGCCCTTAAAATTACTAACTCAGCAGGGAAATGGATGGGAAAGTACTAGATTAAGTGAGGTAACTCATGCTCAGAAAGTAGTGCGGGCTCTTTTTTGTATGCGGATCCTAGTTTCTATTTTCTTTGCATTTGTATCTGTGTAGGGGCAGGTGTGTATAGAACCCGGGAAACTAAGCAGGGATTCATGAAAGGAGAAGAGAGAGGATTCTAGGGACAATAGCATCCTCGTGACATAAAATTGCAGGAGGAATAGGATAGAAAGAATTTAAACAGGGATGAGGAGTAGGGGATGGGAGAAGCCTGGACAGGAGTGAGGGGCAATCAAAACTAAGTGTATATGAGAATGACATAAGGAAGTCTGCTACTTTGCAAGCCAGCTTTAAAAAAAGTTCTGCATGGTGACACGTGTTTACAACCCCAACCTTGGGGAGGTGGAGACAGGCAGATTCCCTAGGCATGACTGGCCAGCCAGCCAGACGAACTGGTACATTGCAGGCCAAGGGAGGACCCCTGTGTTATCAAACTGACAAAAAACAACAACAACATTCAAGTTGGATGGCACCTCAAGAATGACACTAGAGGCTGTCAAGGTAACATCTGGTACTTCCATGGTCATAGGTGCAAACAAGTACACATGTCCGATAAAGAAATGAAGTTCCAATACATGTTACAGTATGGGTTAATCCCGAAAACAAGTGAGCAGAAAAGATCCAGACACCAAAGACTACGTACTGCCTGATCTTATTTATGTCGAATGTTTAAAATTTATAGATCTATGGAGAGAGAGTAAATAAGACATTATCTAGGGTTGGGAGGCTGGCAAGATAGAGAGAGGTGGAGCTATGGCTAGGGGTTGTGAGTACTTGGTAAGATGTAAAGAAAGTGTTCGGACATCGACCATGGTGCCAACTCTGCATATAGGCTAACAGCCATCAAATTTTATACTTTAGTTAGGCACATTAGGTAATAAATAAATAGTATCTCAGTAAAGTTGTTCAAAGCAAAGATACTCGTGGTAAATTTGAATGACAATAGTCCCCATAAGCTCATCTGTTTGAATATGTGGTCCCCAGTTGATGGAAGTGTTTAGGAGAGATGACAAGGTGTGGCCATTGATGGGGAAAGCCCACATCATTTACTGTTAGTTGTCTTGTACTGTGCTTGGAGGGCAAGATGTACGCTCTCAGCTAGTACGTCCATGCCATGCCTGCCTGCTGTCATACTCCCAGCCATGATAGTCATGGGCTCTAATCTTATGGAACTACGTACCTCCAATTAACCTGTTTCTCTTATAAGTTACCATGGTCATGGTGTCTTATCCCAGCAATAGAAAAGTAACTAAAACAGAATCAACATCACTTTTGTCTCCAACACCATGATCACACAGAGAGTATAACACATCAAACTCTCCTACAGTTACAGTGAAATCCATTGCTGGTTTTCATGTAACGACAACCAGTTTCTTTCCATTGTGAAGCTATTTTTGAAACCCCTCCCCCGAAGCAAACATTCTAATCCTGCCATACCTTCCTATCTACAGGAATTAGTTGGAATTGCTCAGTAAGGTGCTTCCCTTTCTCTTCTTGTGACAGTTGATTACCCTAATATTTGGTTTGGATTAGAAAGGCACAATACAGGTTTACATTTTAACCCAGCAAGGTTTGTTTGCTATCTTTAAAGGCATTTGCTCTCTTTGGAAGTCTGGTTCATTAAAGTTCTGGGACAGGAATGGATGGGATGTGAAACAGGACATAGTTTGTTAGGTATCTCAAAGAAAAGGAAGCTGGGAGGGGTGGCGTACTCCTTTAATCCCAGCATTTTGGAGGAGGCAGAGACAGGTGGATCTCTGTGAGTTCAAGGACAGCCTGGTCTACAGATAGAGTTCTAGGACAGGCTCCAAAGCTATATAGAGAAACCCTGTCTCGAAAAACAAAAAAAAGTAAGAAAGAAAGAAAGAAAGAAAGAAAGAAAGAAAGAAAGAAAGAAAGAAAGGGAATAGGTCAGAAGGATGAAAATGCCAGTTTATGTCAGTTACTATGATTCAAAAGTAAGACAATGCGAACAAAAATTAATTCAGTTGTATACATATATGAATTTTTATAAAAATAAAAAATTAATGAAATTATAATGGCTTAAAACATAACAAATATATAGAAACCAATAGGGCCAAAATGCAATTACTCAAGCAAAAACCTGAATAAACTAAGTGAAGATTTTTATTAAATTCAAGTTATATCTATTTTTGTTGCTTTGAAACTAACTGGTTTTCATGAAAATTGTTCATTAAAGTCAAAGTTTCCTGAGAGGTAAGGTGAAGGTGGAATGACACCAATATCTCTGGTTATTCCATGAAATTTGATGGTGTTAATGAGACTGTCATTTTCATGTGAGCTGTGTCAGGCACTTCTGGAAATCAGGTCAAATACAAGGAGTCTGGTGGCTTCTTTCGACTGCAGAGAGCTGGATACAGGAGGGCAGTATGCATAATTCCCACAGTAGGAGTGGAGGCAAGACAAGTAGTATGGAAATTCCCAACCTGCATACAGATGGGAGTGTATGGAACGTGTGTAACAGCCACGGTGGAAGGGTCTTATGGGGAGGCTCTCCACAATTCATGTGTTGGTAGTTTGATCCCCAGCATGGCAGTGTTGGGGGACTGTGTGGGAATGTGAAGAGGCAGAGCCTTGTGTAGCAATGTTCTGGGAAGAGGAAGGTAGTGCTTGATAGACCTTGAGCTGACTCTTAGGAGAAAGTTATACAATGAAGCAAAGTGATCCCACAAAAAGGCTCTTTGCTTTCATGACACATGGGCTCACTTCTATATGATGCCATCTGCCATGAACTTAGTACAGACAACCTGGACAAATTTAACTTTAGTGTGAGGCAAACGAATAGAGAAGTGGAGAGTTTAAGGTAAATAAGAACCAATAAAAACAAGTTGCCTTGAATCTTCTCTGTCTCCTTCTTCACTTCATGTAAGCACAAGCAACAGAAGCAATTTGACATTGTTGAGATTAAAAAAAAAAAGAGGATTTCTCATTTCTTGTGACAGTGGATTCAGCTTCTAAATAATACTAGTGTGTGTGTGTGTGTGTGTGTGTGTTGTGTTTGGATACTCATGTGGATGCATGTGCTTGTGTATGCACGTGTGTGGAGGCCAGAGGTCAAGCTTCAGTATTTTTCCCCAGGTTCCATTCATTGTTTTTTCTTTTTTTGAGACAGTCTCTTACTGGCCTGGGCCTTGACGTATAGATGGTCAGCCTGAGCTGGTCTGCCAGGGGTGGGTAGGGATCCACGTGTCTCAGCTTCCCAGCTCCCACAGTGGGCTTCTTTATATGAGTTCTGAGGCTAGAACTCAGGTCTCTATGCTTATATTCCAAGCACTTTACCTACTGAGACATCTCCCCAGCCCTCAGTGATGCAGTTTGGATGAAGATTGCCCCACAAATCAAGAAGTGCTGGAAAGTATTTTAACATGCTCCTTCGCTTTCTCCTTTTACTGCCCCCTCCAAGTTCTGGTCATGGAATCCAGGACTTCATGTATGCTAGGCAAGTGCTCCACTAACAAACTATCCACCCTGCCAGTGAGCCTTGGCTTTTTAAATTTTGCTCCTTTGCACTCCCTTTGATGTCAACAATGCCCATTACTTAATCCTTCAAGTCCCTAGCTTACACCTTTTCTCTGAAGGTCACAGTCAACATACAACTGTACACATTAGGGTTAGCAAACTATGGCCCAAGAGCTAGATCCTGTCTCTACCTTATTTTCTGTAACCCAAGTTTTGCCCACATATTTTCATTCCACCAGGTGGGTCGAATATATAAATCTTCCTGGCCTGGACTCTCCCAATCTGTGCTTCCTCTCACTGGCTCCTCTACCGCTTTTTATCTTGTCATCTCAGCTTAGTTAATGCCATGTCCTTACTCTCCCTGAACACAATTCTCTTTTCTTCATGTTCCTGCCCCCGTTTTTTGATTTCATTGTTCTCTGTGTCTATTGCCTTTGTAACAGTTATCTTCGTTTATCAATACTGATTGTCTTCAGCGTTGTGACTAAAATGTGGGGGAGATTAGTCCGGGGATCACATACATCTGAAGTACCGTTTGATTTTCAGACTCCCATACACAGTGGCAGTTGAGACAGTAAATATGCTTGGCTTTATAGGCCATGGAGTCTCTTGTCACTACCCAAGTCTCCAGTCTTAGCACAGATAAAGCAATGGGTGTGGTGGTGTAACTATAAAACATTATTTATGGATACCCATATTTCAATTCCATTTTATTCTCAATGTGTCATGAAATCTTTTTTAAAATGTTTTATTCTTGTGGATTTTCCTCCAATCATTTAAAAATCCACAAACCATTCTCAGCTAAAAGACCATATGGAAGCGGAACATGCAGAACTTGGCCATAAGGAGCTTACTGGTCCCTCACCTAGCACACTGGCAGACAGATTCGCATAAAGAAGATTCTGTTTTAAATAAAGAAGGCATCCAAAGCTGGACAGGGTGGTACATGTCGGTAATCTCAACTTTCTGGAGGCTGTAGCAGGAAGACTGAATTTCAGGAAGCCCCAGCTCTATAGCAAAAGCAGTTTTCTAAATAAGTAAATAACTAATGTAAAATAAAGAAATGTGTGGTCAGCTTAAAGATCAGACATGGTCTCCATCAGCTTCTCCTTAAGCTTGCTTTTCTGAGAAAGCATAGTGCATGTTTATATGAAAGCATGATTCCTTTGCATTTGCTATGATGTAGGCAACACCCAGGAGTTTGCTAGGTGTTTGGAACCTTTGAGACCCCTTCTCCTTATCCCATGCAGGTGCAGCCACACTCATAAACAGTTTAGCTGTAAAGCATCATTTGGAACTGTGAGTGAACCCTAGAACCTTCTCAGAGCAGTAGGTGCTAGCAGCAGCAAAAGACACCTTTCTGATCAACATGTAAAAAGGCACATGCGGCTAAAAGAGCAGGAACCCGCTAAGTTCTACCACAGGTGTTTCGCCCCTCCAGATCCTGAATTGTCTCTTCCCCGTCTTCTCATTCATACAGGGATGGGGGTGGGTGGGTGTTGAACATCGCCTCACCTAAGGGGGTTTGAACTCTACATCATGACTCAGATGTTTAGACTGCCGTTGCTGCTTTCTACCATCATCGGGTGGTGAGGACTGAGATTATAATGTTGTTTCTCTTTATTAACCCATGTACAGGATTCTTTGTAACGTAAAAGACCAGAAATGGCAGCTAAAAAAAAAGAGAGAGAAAGAGAGAGAGAGAGAGACATTAACTAGTCAGGCAGTGGTGACATATGCCTTTAATTCCAGCACTTGGGAGGCAGAGGCTGGTGGATCCCTGTGAGTTCAAGGCCAGCCAGGTCTATAAAGCAAGTTCCAGGACAACCAGGGCTACACAGAGAAACCCTGCCTCAAAAAATGGCTGAGAACAGTGGTGCATGCCCCTTAATTCCAGCACTCAGGAGGCAGAGGCAGGTGGGTCTTTCATTTCAAAGCCAGCTTGGTCTACAGAGTGAGTTTCAGTTATACAGAGAAACCCTGTCTCACAAAAAAAAGGAAAGAAAAAAAAGATATCAACAGTAACTAAAGGTGGTGACATTCAGGAGACCAAACAGGAGGATCATGAGTTCATGTCCAAGTTAAACAGTGGGACCTTGCTTCAAGAAAAATAAGACAGCAATTTTTATGATAATATTTTTCTCCAGGGCATCGAGGAAACACTAAAGTCAAGGCTTCCTTAACATTTTAACTGTTTGTATAAAACATTATTTTTTAAAAGGTAAATATTTTCTAAACATTTAATTATTCCCAAGGAGAACTCAGAAGGAGGGAAGGAGTTCAGTACGTACTCTCTCTGAAGCTTTAGCATCATACCAGAATTGGATTGCATCCACAGTTTGGGAGCAACAAAAATATGCTTTCCCATGAATGCCAACTTATGTTAAAAACTGTCTCCCTACCAATGCTGAAAAACATGATGTGGTTTTGTTTTAGAACTTTTCAAAGAAGGATTAATGTGACCTTATTCAGACTTGAAAAGCTTCAGCTCAAGTGTCTTTGGGGAAAAAGCCCTGCCTAGTAAATGATTAACTTCCCTGGCATGCCTTCAAGGTCACCCTGTTGCAGGTAAGAGAAAAAATGGCCAGCCACTGCCAGGGATTTTCGATTTGGCAGTCTCCTCTCTGCTGCTGTGTAGACCCTCAATACCAGATGCTTCAGACAAAGCCATTAAAGCATATTGTGTGAAATACAAAAGCTAGAAATCATATCAATCAACTACAGTAAAAGACTGATTCATTTGTTCATGGATGGGACTCCAAGAAGGGATTGTGAGTCTTATGATGAGCTAAGTTCGTTTTCTTATGCATATGGGAGTCTCACAACAGCCTTGCTGGGCATTGCTCCACCAGTTCAAATGAAGAAACTGAGACTCACACACAAGAACACACCCAAGGGTGTCTAGTATTAGAGAGGGCAGACTGACCCTAGGGAGCTAGAGGAATTCAAGATATCTCCAGATATCTTGGGTATCACTATTTTACCAGTTGTGAGTCCTTTTCTGTTCCAGGATCCAATCCAGGTTACCATATTGTAAGTAGTAGATACTTTTTGTTGCTTACATTTCTTAATTTTGTTTTATTTTACATGTCTTCATTTGTTTGTTTGTGTGTGTGTGTGAGAGAGAGAGAGAGAGAGGTGTGTACCATGACATGGCTGTGAAGATCAGAGGACAGCTCTTAAGAGTTGGTTTTCTTCTCCCACCATGTGGGCCCCAGGGATGGAACTCAGGTCGCCAGACTTTATGGTAAGCGCCGTTATTCGCCAAGCCATCTCACCATGCCTGCTTTGTTTTTCTAGCCCAGGCTAGCCTTAAACTCATCTTCCTGGCATACCCACACTAGGGAATTTGGGATGTTGCTTGTTTGTTTTTACTTCCTTCCTGTCTTTTCTTTTTTTTTTGAGCTAAGGTTTCCATGTTGCTCAGGTTGACCCTGAAGCTACCATACAGACGTGGATGATCTTGACCTTGTTATCCTTCTGCCTCCATGCCCCAAGTGCTAAAATTGTATATGGGCCTGCACTACTATACTCAGATATTTGCAAAACAATTTTTGAGGTGGGATTTTACACATTTTCGGCTGGTCTGGAACTGGATATGTAGGTTAGGAAAACCTTTAGTTTTGACCCTCCTATCTATGTGAAGATAATCTTGGAACGTTAATCCTCCTGCTTCCATTTAGCCAGTGCTGGGAATAAATGAAAAGGTACGGATCACACCTGGCTGGTATTTTCCTCTTAATATGTCTTCCAGAGAAAGATAAAAGGAGCTCTGCATTCGTGTGCCACAGTTAGGAAACCAACTTCCTACATGTCTCTCTTCCAGATCTGCATAGTTGTGTTTTGTCGTTGCCTTGAATCTGAGCTACATGCCAATCAACTGTAAAAATGTGAAAGACTCATATAAACATCAGATCTGTGACTTCTCTTAAAGAGTAAACCATCTGGCAACCCTGATACTACCTTCCCCTGCAGCCACAGTAGTCTGCCTGTTCTACAACTGGACTGACACCTTTGGCCAGGGTAGCATCCTTCCCCCTAGCATCTGTACCAGAAGTCTCTATGCTAGTTCCACCGAGACTAAATGGTCATTGTACTTGTCCGATTCGACTGCGCTTGAGTTTGCCATTGAGCCAGGGATTACCCCTCTACACGATTTGTAAGCTGTTGTAGGCATCTGCTTTTGCCTGTGTGCCTCTAAGCCTCGGGACCCGTTTAAAATAGAGGGCAAATAGCTGCCTGTCTCCAATTATGCTGGGCCTGCACTGCAGCTCAGGATGCGCACCAGGCTGCCGAAATATAATTATCTTCCTGGAAGAGAGGGCGCTTTCACTATGCATTGAAATACAAACAAACAAACAAAAGCCCCAAACCAACCAAACAAAAAGGGAAAAACAAACAAACAAACAAGGAATCTACTAAGCAGGTTGAACTAGCTGCTGTCTTACCACAGTGGTTGTACCTAAATTCTGGATCATGTACTGTCCATACTAGAACACTACAGCAAAGGCCAGGGTCCCAGGGGATTGGGACCCGCTCTTCCTCACCGCAGAGGATCTGCTGCCTGACTTGTATTCTTCGATAAATAAAATTTTCATCTTAAAATAAATAATGTAGCCCCGAGAAAGCAGGTAACAACAGAACTGTGGGCCTTCTGATTTGTCTTTCAGATGCGGCTTCTTGAGAACTTTGTTCCATCTGAGTTGTTAGCTATCGGGAACTGGAGAGTTGCGGGTTTAGCTTAGGGTCCCAAAGAGTACTTATTTTAGAACATATGTCTGTTTTCATTGCATTCCAGTAAAAGGATTTATTGAATCATCATAGTTTGAATATTGTCTGTATGACTGGGAAGAATTTAAGTGCGGAAACTAATCGCTATGTATGGTAAAACCTTTAGTCACAATGAAAACTCACCATTTTACCTTTCCAGAAGAAACTTCTGAGGAATTTGTTTATTGAAAAATAAAGAAAATTTAAGAAAATATCACCTCTTGGTTATATGAACTCATGTATTGTAAACTTGCATTTTTGGAGGCAAAGAAATGAGATGGCTTGTCATGGATCATGTATTATATTACACAAATAATACAACCAATTGCCCTAATAAATTAGCACTCGAGGACAGCTACCCTTCAAAGACATGGGTATACATATAAAGACACACACACACAGGTTTTCTTTTAAGTGAGTCAGCTTTTGAAAAGGAAAATAACTTTATTAAAACCTTTTCATAAAAGAAAATAATTTTAATTATGCCTATTATTCATAATGATGAACAATAAAATATTGATTTAATTTTCTTCTTGAGAGCGTTCTTAGAGGCTCTAACAGTGGAGCACAGGTACTTGTCCAGTCCTCCTCTAGTCTTCAAAACGGTGAGTGGGCAGCTTCAGGAAGAACACACATGGAAGAGTAAGTGAGGAAGGAGACACTGTCTAGCCAGATTGCCCTCATATCCCAATTTTCTTTTTGAAGTAAATCGTTGAACTCTATTCAGCCATAATATATGTAAGTCACTGAACTGTACTCTATTCAGCTATAATATATAGAGACCATATTGTGAATTTTTAAACATTCCACTATTTTCGTTCATTTATTAATTACTTTTCATGAAACCCAAAGAGGCATAAACATTTTATAGATGAACCAACTAAAGAATAGAGAAAAAATCACTAGCCTGGTGGACTTCTATGGGGTGGCTGAGATTTCAGGAGTTTCTAATCTCCCAATCTGTCTGCTGAATCCCCACGCCTATTCTCCTTACTTACTGTAATGACCTTAGAGCTTGTGAGTCCTGTGTTAAGCAAAAGAAAAGTAACACCTTTCTCCCTCCACCCCACCCCACCCCACCCCGTTGCCACTGCTATGAGCAAAAAACAGGG
>LOEQ01001686.1:120546-133614 GCA_001685075.1 Bramus lutescens | reverse complement strand
GTCCTCTGGAAGAGCAGTCAGTGCTCTTAACCACTGAGCCATTTCTCCAGCCCAGCACCTATGTTCTTAATATACCCATTTGTTGAGTTCGTTACTCTGTTAGAGGATAACCCCCCAAACTAGTGGGCAAGATTGAGTCCATTTAATGTTTCTCATATATGTATGGGTTTAAGGCTGACTACCTCGGGTTGGTTCATCAGTGGTTTCAACCACGGAGGAAACTAAGCTCTCTTTACAGGAGTCAGAGAGACATTTGTACTTACAAGCCAACCCTCCAAAGACCTTCAGAAATAGACTGATCCAACATATGTGAAAAGGATCAAGCTGAATACAAGGGAAACCAATTTTTGCAAAGAGTGAAACTGGTGAGTATGACACTGAAGGTCACTTAAAGTTCATGGTGTACAGTCAGAGAAGTCAAGAGTACATTTTGTTAGTGGGACACTAACATGAAGTTCTAATATGAACTGTAAGAAATCACAAGGCTTCACCCCAAGACGAAGAGCTACAGGTTATCAGTGTCTGATGAAAGAGCTTACTTTTCTTTAGGTGTGAGGCCCCTGATGGTTTCTCCAACTCTAAGTGCTCAGGCCTAAATACCTACACTATATGAACAACATTAAATGAACTTAGTAAATTGTATAAGCATGCATACAGATGTATGTTTAAGTGTAACTAAGCATGCATGTATATGTAAAAATATTAATTGAAGAAGAGATCATAAATTTGAGAGTGATTGGAGGGCGCAGGAAGACTTGGAAGAGGGATAAATAGAGTCAGTATTATAATAAGCATACATATATCTGCGTAAGTACATATGCATATACAAGTAACAAGATGTTATAAATTTGAGACGGAAAGGGGAACATGGGAAAAGTTGGAGGGAAATAAAGAAGAGTGGAAAGGATGCAAATATAGGACTGGTATATGAAATTCTCAAAACAATAAACAGAAATTTTAAAAAGTTGTACAAGGACTTCATCTAAAAATCAAAAGAAAGAGATGTCTTTATATGAGTAGAGATTTGACTAGCTTGAAGCCACCCAAAGCCAAACAGACTTGAAAGTGGTAACTGGTTAATCACTGCAGACACTGTTTCTTCCACAGTCCCAGCCTCACAGGAGTCCTACCTTACTGCACACACAAGAGTGTGTGACTTGTCACACAGTGCACACACTGCACTCATAACATATTTCGATTGCACTCCCCCATATTCTCCAAGATCCACTCCCACCTCTCCACACGTTCAGCTTCCTGTTGTCTCTCTTTAAAAAAACATTGAGTCTAATTTTTGTTGCTCAATACTCCTGGGTCTAGGTCCTACCCTTGACTGTGGTTAGCCTACCAGGGATCACACCTTTTAAAAGCCCTGACTCTTTCTCTCTCCCTCAACCACCAGATGCAGTTATCTCCTCAGCTAGGGGGTGCTACTTTGTTCTTGCATCCCTAGCTCTACGCTAAAATTTTTATCTAGACCTGGAGCTTGAGTAGGTGTTGTTTATGCTGACACAGCCACTGTAAGGTGAGTTCAGGTACACATCTGTCTTGCTGTATCCGGAAAACACTGGTTCCATCACATCTGCTCCTTCTTTCTTGAGGATTCCTGAACCTTGGGGGGGGAGGGGTGATACAGATGTTCCTGAATTGCAATTTGGCTTTTAAATGGGATAATAAAAATATATAGACAAGGAGTCAGTCATCAAAAGAATTCTGTGGTGATTTAGTCCTAAGAAAGCATTTCATAGAATAATCATTTCTAATGATTAATTTAGATTTTCCTGTATTGAACTTGGTCCAGGGGAATACTGGTAGGATGCATAGATCTGACGTCTATAGAGGAAATTGCATGCCCAGTTCCTAGGTCTGGCCTGTCTTTGCTGCCATGGGTCACTCCACGTCCTTTAGAACGCTAATTTATTTAATGGAGGAGATTTTAGGCTTACACATTCTTCATCAATTTCCCATCCCTGTCATCCTTGGACCATGCACTTGGCATGCCTATACAGAAATTTAAGAGCCGCCCAGGAGCCTTGGATGCATGCACACTACAGGAACTGTACGTCTGTACTTACAGCAGAGGTTAGAAAAAGATCATCTGTTCCAAATGGTTGTGGTGAACTGGGCAGTTCCAAGCTCATGCTTGATCCCAAAGCTTAGAAATAAGTGCTAAACACTAAGGATCCAGTGATTCCCAGTGATGGTAGCATCTGGAACTTCAAAATACGAATGCCTGGGCCGCTAGGGATATTGGGATTTAATTGGTTAGAAATATGGCTTAGACTTCAGGAGTTTTAACAGACACTCCCTGCCCCCGGGTGGTTATAGTATGTAGATATATTTCAGAAACACTGCTGTAGTTCACACCCCATCTTCTTTATTAGGGCAAACTGACTTCGGGTCTTTTTTCTTTGGATGCTGACTATGATGACGAAGCTCATTAGCATACACGGAAAAACTCGTGGTTCTTGTACTTGTCAGACTTCTCTTACCATCAGGCACGGCCATCCACGCCTTTAATCCCAGCACTCAAAAGTCAGAGGCAGATGGAATTCTGTGAGTTCCAGGCCAGCCTGAGCCACAAAGCCTCAAAAAGAGAAGGAGGGAGCAAGGGGAAGGGGAAAAGGAAAGAGGAGGGGGGAGAGGGGGAGAAGGAAGGAGAGAGGAGGGAGAAGGAGGTGGAGGAGAATTTTTGTTTGGATAGATCCATACTGGATTCTTCTGCCCTGCTAAAATAATTTAAATATTATATATAGATATAAAATATATATACCTATATATAAATATATAGATATAATTTAGATATAAAAAAGTCAGATGTCTTTTTTAAAAATCTTTGTGTCTGTCATATGTCACATCTTAAAACTTTTGGTTGAATCATATGCCATTTATGCATCAAACATCTTTGAACAAATGCTCTGCCTTAGTTCAAGTTCTCTCTGTATTACTTTCAATTTTCAAGGAAAAGATACTTGGAGCCCTCTGCATAGACTGGCAATGTCAAATGAGATATTATTAATTTGGCCACTAGATGGCAGGACTTTATAAATTAAAATAAATCCGCAGAGTGTACTAAATCAAGCATTCTTTTCTCAAAAGCAAATAAATGCCTGCTGGTGAGGATAACGTGATCTTAAGTAGTATTTTAAACGTAATTCATTCATCATTGACACAGAATTTTACAATTTTCTTTCTCCTTTATCTGCTTGTTACTTTGTTTATTAATACTAGCAATGGAGCACGCATGCTCCCTCTTCCACAGTTTTCTCTGGTAGTCTCGGTGCTCCTGCAAACTGAGAAGACCCAGGAGAGCGAATCAAACGGCCGACTAAACAAATTACGCCAACTTCGGCCTCTTTTATGCATCCATCTTCCCTTCCTGGCGTTACTGGTCGTGTTGTTGCCTGAGAGAAGCATGAACTGAAAAAAGACAGGGAAAGCAAAAAGAAGCAATTGGATGCATTCTGTGTCCACATGCTGGTGGAGGAAGCCAAAGTTCTGTGGGATGGGAGTCCAGCAGGCGCACTGGTCTGGGCACATAGACCACAAAAGGGGGACTGGAATTACCTCCAGGCTTAGGCATTACAGAGAGGGAAAGTAAGGATAGTTTGAATAATCCTAAATTATTACCTGTCTGTGCTTGCAGGGAGATGTAGCTGCTTTGCTTCTTTTAAAAACTATTTTCTAGCCTTAAGTTAGGTAGGTTTTTCTCAATAGGCCTAAATTCCTCGAGACACCACGCCTTTTTACGTCTACCCTGGCTTTTGCTGGTGAGGCCAGCACTTCTGGTAGTACTCTTGTTTCTTTTACCAGTGACAGGTCTAAGAAGGTTTCTGCAACTGCGTTTTCCCTTCTTTTCGAGTTTCTTGTTTGAGTGGGGGAGTCCTGCTATTCAGTGGCAAATGGTGGACAAGAAGCACGTTTTTGACCTCCTGGAAGTCTGAAAGGTGCCTTGAGCATACTTACAATTTGATTGACTATAGAATTCTTGATTGGACAGCACTTTTCTTCAACATTTTATACTTGCAGCTTCCATTGTGTCTGTTAAGAGGTTCAAAATGAGTTTTCTTTGTGTTGTTCTAGATGGGTGCTTCTCCCCCTTCCTAGCACGCGTCTTAGTGTGGGAACACTTTCCTCCTGCAGACTAGATGACACTCACGGACCCTTCCAATTATGGTTTTCAATTCTGGGGTAATTTCTTGAATGATGTGTCCTCCCCCCCATTGTTTCCTGTTCTTTATTTCTGGACTTTCTCTTATTTAGGAATCAGAGCTCCTAGAGAAGAGATTTTCAACCTGCGTTTCAATCCCTTTCGGGGTTGCATATCATATGTCCTGCATATCACAAATTTACATTGTAACTTATAACAGTAGCAAAATGACAGTTATAAAGCAGCATTGAAAATAATTTGATGGTTGAGGGTCACCACAACATGAGGACCTGTATTAAAGGGTAGTAGCATTAGGAAGGTTGAGAACCCCTGCTCTAGAAAGACAGCTCTTATATTGTTTCTAATTTTTCATTTACTCTTCTCTTCCCTCTATTTCCCGAGAAATTCCTTCAGCTTTGTGTGTGTGTGTGTGTGTATGTAAGCGTATACATGTGTATGCACATGAGTGAGTAGGTGCACATGTGGAGGCCAGATGTTGACATCAGACATCTTCCCACCTTAGTTTTGACAGAGTTTTTGCAGAACTGGAACCTCCAAGGATCTGCCTGTCTCTGCCCTGCCCCAGCCCATATTACCTGTTTTAGAAGCTGGTAAACTTGCTCAGCTTTAGGTGGGTGCTCTGGCCCTGAACCGTGGTTCCCAGGAATCCTCAACAGGAGCTTTACCCACTGAACCATCCCCACACCCTCCTCAATATTTTATTCTCTTGAGTTTTTCATTTCTGAGTTCATATGATGCTGAAGCATGAAATTGCCAATATTTGAAGACTGTCATCTTAAGAATGGCAATTTCATATACTTCTATACTGATATTTTTAATTTCCAAAAGCATGCTCCGGCTTTCCAATGTTCTTCTGTTTTGACAGCATCCTTATTCTTTATGCAGGATGAAGTCTCTTCTGTTATCTCTCAGAGAAGATATCGATGGCAGGTACTTTTGTGCATTTTTGTCTTCTTGTGTTGTCTTTCAGCGGCATGCTTCTGCCTAATCATCTTGTTCTCTTTCACTTTAAAAAGTTTCCTCAAATGATGATAAAAACAGGTAGTCCTCCTTTCTTTCTTTCTTTCTTTCTTTCTTTCTTTCTTTCTTTTTCTTTCTTTCTTTGAGGTAGGATCTGGTAGTGTAGTCCAGGCTGATCCAGAATTAATGATTCCTCTACTTCAGTTTCCAAAGTGTCAGGATCATAGGCATCAGTATCATTTCCTTTGGGTTAGTACAATTTTCCAGGGAAGAATTTTGAATTTTCTGACTGAATGTACGTTAAAGAATTTAACATAGTTCTGTTGTTGATCTGGTTCCTTTATCCTTAACCATAGCCTGTTTCTGTAAGGGCAGGGGACCTTTTAATTTTCTTAGTTAAAAGCACAGAGCTGGTTCTTCTCCCAGGGAAGACGAGAGGATGCTTCCTGGTAGGGACAATCACTTGCTTCTATCTTTCATTAGTACTCTAGGGCTGCTGTCATAAAGAACCATAGAGCTGTGACTCATGCAACCAAAAATGTACTTTATAACCATTCTGGCGGCTCAAACTCTGTGGGCAAGGTCCTGGCACCTTCACCCAGGTGTTACTTCTGAGTTCCATAATGGGTGGTTCCATTATAAGCCTTTCTCTGTGGCATACAGTATTCTTGTCTTTTCTTATTGTCTACCCTCTGTCTATGACTATGCTCAACTCATCTCTTCATATAAACCCAACAGTTGTACAGCAGTGCTAACTTGATCATCTCTTTAAGGACCCTAACATTAAATAGGGTCATCATCTTGGGGACTAGGGGACAAGCTTTTAACGGGTAAGTTATGGAGCATAAGTCATTAATGTTCTTTTATTTCCGCTTCCATAGGAAACTGGGGTTGCCAGTTCCTGAACCTTCTTGGGGACCAGCTTCTTGACATCTGCATCATGGAGTTAGGATTTGGCTGTCTCCAGCTACCAAATCAGTTGCTATTTATGGTCTCATTTTCCCTCTTTCAGCGTTGTCTCCAATGTCCTGTGTGTGGGTATATGCCTACCAATGCACCCCAATATTCTGCTTGACGAGACTTCTGAATGGAGCAGAATGACTTCATTTAATGGTCATTTTTCACTGAAAGCTCTGGTTATTAAATTGGTATCTGTGTGTCTAGACAGGAACCAAAATATATTGAAAATCTGATTTTAAAAACTCATGTGGCATCCCTTGAAGATGAGTCAAATTAGCTAGATCAGTGTCTGCACTGCCTATGCTTTTCATTCTTCCCATCCTTCTATCTTCACCCACTCTTCCTCCCTCCCTCTGTCCACCCTTCCGTCCCTCCTTCTTTCCATCCTTCCTCCCTTTCCAGGTAAGGTTTTACTGTGTAGTGAGGTTGGCCTCAGACTCTTGGTAACTGTGCCATTCAGTTTCTCCCGTGCACGGATTATAGGCATGTGCTAGCACTCTGGTTTTCCATTTTCTTTAAATAGTTGGATAAAACTCCAGAAGAGTTTTGAGTCAACCTCAAAGCTTTGTTATCTTTAAATGGTAAAAAAAAAAGCTGGGTGATAATTACCTGGAGAACAGGAAGCAGGAAACTATTGGCACATCTTAACATATTTTTAAATAACTACTTCTCTTAGTCTCTGAGAAGTGTAGATTTTGTCCTTTACCTTTTAACTTTTGTGTTTTTTAAAAAGCAAATCATCAGTTACACACCCACTCCCTCCTCGCCAATTCCTCATATCTCCTCTACCATGATATCTTCCCAACTTTATGTGCTTTTATGACAAGAGAGCTTGCTCCACTTACTGCTGCCAGTGTGAGTGTATGAAACTGAAGCATGGCATAGCCTCTCAGAGGGGCACATCCTTTAAGACTACTTTCTCTCCCCGAGGAGCCATCAAGTGTCATTAGCTCCTCAGCGATGGGTGGGATTTGTGACCCCTCATCTGTCCATACATGTATGGCTTGATCTTGTGCAGGTCTTGTATATGCATTCATAGTTCATGTGTGTGGCAGTCCTCTCAAGTCCAGAAAACATGATTTTACTCTTAGAATTTTTCCATACCTCTTCTCCAATGACCCCTGAGCCTTGGGAGGAAGGGGTTTAATGTAGATGTTCCATTTCGGTCTGAGCACTCCAAGTTTCTTCTTCTCTCTTTAATGGCCAGTTATGAATCTCTATATTAACAGCCCTCTATTACATAAAGAAGCTTCTCTGATGAGACTTGAGGGAACTAATCGATGGGCATAAAGATAACTATTTTGAGGCAGTTTAATGCAGTTTATTTCTAATAGTTGTTTGTTTAGCAAATAGTGGCAGGCTCTCCCCTCAGGCCCATGATTCACCCAACCATGGGTCTTTGGTTTAGTTATTAATATAAGACCTGAGTTTTATCTTGTGGACCAGGCCTTAAATCCAGTCATAAAATGGTTTGTTTACTCCCATCCTCTATTTCACCAGTAAGCATATTCCTGTCATGCCAGTAGTTAATGCTAACTCTCGAGTTTACAACTGGGTAAGACTGATGATGTGAAATATATTTTTAATTCAATAGATTCTCACATGCGTATGAAGATCATAGGCTCCATAGAGATGGATATTGCTAGGAACAATCCTGGGACTCTTTGATGAATTAAGCTGTGAGAAAGAAACAATGCTTACAATTTCCAATGATCTTTCAGCACACATCTTTTAATAGCATCTCAATTATGGTCATTATATATTTTCCCCAAAAGATCCTAAGTTCTTGACAGAAAAAAATGACACATATTACAATTGACCCCATTATATGAACATTCATGAAGGAAATTGGTATTCTGTATAGTTGGAAATCGAACTGACTCAATCTTTCTCAGGTGCATTTATCTTCTACCATTCGCCCTTCTTCTTCAATCTTCCATCCAAAGCATGCAACACTCTTGAAAAGCCATGCTTTAGGATAACTACTTTTCATTTTGCATGTATATGTGTATGTGTGTGTGGGGGGAACACATATGTGTGCTTGCATGTGCATGTGTGTTAGGTATAGGCCAGAGGCTGAAGTTAGATGTCTTCCTCCATTGCTCTCAACTTTATCTTTTAACTTTTCTTTTTACTTATTTTTATTTCATACAATACATCTGAAACACAACCTCCCCTCCTCCTACCCTCCCATTTCACCCCTCTTCCAAATTCATTGCTTCTCCATTTCCCTTGAGAAAAGAGCAAGTCTCTCAGTGATTGCAACTGAACATGATAGAATAAGGTGAAATAAATCTAGACACAAACTTTTTTTTAACGTTCTCTTGAATTTATTAACATTTTAGTACAAGGAACAGATTTGGAGTTTATTTTAATCTTTTGTGTTAAGGTAAAAGTCAGGGATCAAGATTTTTTTAAAAACAAAAAATTCAATTATTTATGGAAATTGATATGTTTAATTCTTTCACAGGAAAAAAGGGAAAAATGAAAGGGTTTAAGTTATATATATTTAAATAAATATAAATTATACTTATAAATATGCTTATATATTGTGTTATATATAAAATATGACTAGAAAAGGCACTGAATGTTTTATTTTCTACTGAGAACCTTTTAGACACAAACTTTTATGTCAAGGCTGGACAAGGCAAACCAGTAGGAGGAAAAGGATTCCAAGAGCAGACAAAAGAGTCAGAGATACTCCCACTTCCACTGTTAGGAGACCCACCAACACCCCAAGCTAAACAACTAGAGCAGCTATGCAGAGAACCTAGCAACAGACCTATGTAGACTCCGTGGTTGGTTATTCAGTTTTTGTGAGCCCCTGAGTCCTGCTTAGTTGATTCTGGGGACTTTGTTCATCTGGGTATCTTCAACCCCTCTGGCTCCTACAAACCTTCTCCCCCATCTTCTTCAGGCTTCACTGAACTCTGCTTTATGTTTGGGCATGAGTCTCGGCATCTATTTCCATCTACTACTGGAGGAAGCCTCTCTGAGGGCTGTTGGGCTAGGCCCCAATCTGCGATTATAGCAGAATATCATTAGGAATCATTTCATTGACCTTTTTGGTCAGTTGTATTTGGTTCTCTACTAGTTCTCTGATCCATCCAGCTTCTGGTTCTGGGCCATTCAAGCAGTATCAGGCATGGGCTCCCTCTGGTGGCTTGGGTGACTTTATTTACTGGAGCTTCATAGTCTAGCTAGAGACCTTGCCTTGGCGATCACCTGTTTCTGCCTCCCTAGCACTAAGATAACAGGTAGCCTTCATGCCTTGAATCTTTTTTAAAAATATGGATAAAAGGGACTTGAACTGTGGTCCTTAAACATGTACAGCAAGTGCTTTGCCCACATAGTCATCTCTCTGCCTCCAGAATGTCTACCCTTTCAGACTACTGTTGGAGCAGTGGTTCTCAAAGTTGGGTCCATGGCACAGCAACTTCAGTGGTACCCTGGAACTTGTTAGAAATGCAAAATTTCCTTCCACTTCTGCCCCACACAGTTTAGAAGCTTGGGATTTGATTGTAGTGAGAGCTCTAGGAAGCTCTCCAGGAGATGTGTTAAACAGCCAGGCATCTCTTTGAGGACTCAAGAATAATCTATGTCAACATCTGACATAGTGCCTGACGTACTGAAGATACTCAAGGCATTCTTCAGAGAAGGACCCCTAAGAAGCAGTCACTGGAGACACAGGCTGTTGGAAGAGAGACAGCCTATTGGGCACAGCTTGTCTTTCATCATTATGCAGAATCAATAGATGACTCCTTCATGCAGACAGTCAATGAGTATTGCTTAAGCATATTTAAAGATATTGTATACATTTAACTTATTTAGTACCATGTTGTGATAAATGAGCTTGCTTTGAAGAAAATGTTTGTCTCTGAAGAGGAATGAAAACAAAATTTGTAACCCAAGATTGCCAGGAAATTTACAGCTGTGCAATAATTTTCCACTTCCTTTGTCCTCTTCGCATGGGCCTTTTTATTCGCTAACTATCTCCTCATGCATTTTTTTCTTGACCATGTGATCAGCCTCAAAGAAGTTGGGAATAAGTAGGTAACAGATTTTCGATAAAAAGTTGCATGAAGTATTCAAGGCAGCTGGAAAGGCAGAGGCAGGCGGAAGACGCTGAGGCCGGAAAAGTGACCTTTGATCACTAAGTTTCACAGTAAACACTAAGGAAAAAGCAACATGTGGGGTTGTGATCAATGGCTCGCCCTTCAGAGCAGGTCATCTGGGGCAGAGCTTCAGAATGCTTGCTGAAGTAATGGTGACATTGCACACAAGGAGAACACATGATATAGAATAGAGAACTAACCAACCAACCAACCAAAACAATAGCACACGTGGACAAACAGCCACTACCAGCTTCTGAACAGATTCTGCTCATCCTAATCTAGGGTCTTGAACTCGTGGTCTTCTTGCTTAGCCTCCCAAGGCCTGGAATCACAGGCATCTGCCACCATATTGAGTTTATGTAGTGCTGAGGATTGAACCTTAGGCCTTAAGTATGCTAGGTGTCTTAGGGCTTCTACTGCTGTGAAGAGGCACCATGACCACAACAACTCTTGTAAAGGAAAGTATCTAATTGGGGGTAGCTTACAGTTTAGTGGTTTAGTCCATTATTATCATGGCAGGAAGTATGGCGGTATACAGGTAGACATGGTTCTGGAGAAGGAACTGAGAGAGTTCTACTTATAGATCAATAGGCATCAGGAAGAGATTAACACTGGGTCTGCCTTGATGATTTGAGACTTCAAAGCCTACCCCCAGTGACACACTTCCTCCAAAAAGGTCACAGTCACTCCAACAAGGCCACGCCTTCTAATAGTGGCACTCTCTTTGGGCCTATGGGGCCATTTTCATCCAAACTACTCCAGTAGGCAAACACTCTACATTAAATTAGGATCATTTTAAGCCACAAAGTTAGAGTGTTTTGCTGTGGTGATAGACAGCTGTCACAGGAGCTGACCGTATGTGTCCCTTAGATCTCAGAATGTCACGTTCTTATCCTATGTACTGTAGCTCCTTTCTTACCCCTGCCAGTCCCATAGATTAGATAGCTGGATTTTCTATACTCCTATCCTCTTCGCTTTCCATTCTTTGTGCTTTGCTGAGATCGCATGGTTCCATTCAGAATAAATATAGTTCAGATAGTCACCCAGCAGCCCAATCTTCAAACAGTGACTTGTTCATGTTACGGGTGGCATCCCTCTGCTTCCAGGAGAGTGCTCTTCTGTCCCAGCCCCAGAGACCAAATGAGAATCAATGTAAACCAGTCATTTGGTTTGAGGGCATTTCCTCATGGTCTGCCTGAGGAGATGAAAAGGGACGTTTTCTTAGAAGTTTCTCTTCTCCAAACAAGACATTTCAAAGTATTGGCAGTGAAGTTCTTTTGACTTTGGCCTTTTCCATTCATTCCTGTGTCGAGCAGGAATTGTTCTGACTTGATGTTTCAATGCCTAAGACAACATGGCCAAGTGATACAGGAGCTTGCTCTCTGCTGGCACTAAGCGAAAAGGGACCGTGATGAAGATGGCAAGTTGCTTACAGATGCTTCCGTGAGAACAGAAGCTATTGTACAAAAGAAAAGGTTAAAATGGACTAAGGGTTAGCATGGAAAAGTCTAGAATAAAAGGAAGATGAAAAGACGACTTGTGCGTGGCTGTGAGATAACTGAGATAGATAAGAGGCACAGAAGGCCTCTGGGTTGGTGACAGATGCTCCATCCCCCTTGAGGGACATATCTTTGGCATTGTTGTCCTTTATTTTTAAAACAACTAATTAGTGACATTACACACACACACACTCACACAAACACACACACACACACAATACAAGGGGACAGTCCATGGAACACATGTGAAGGTCTGAGGACAAAGTGTAGGAGACAGTTCTCTCCATCCACCATGAGTCCTGGAGATGGAACTGAGGTTGTCAGGCTTGGGAACAAGGTCTCTTACCTGCTGAGCCATCTTTTCTTATATCCTTGTTTCTACTCCAGCTAATTTTGACAGGCTAAATTGTGATAAAGATTACTTTAAAAAGGACTACCTTAAAACACCTCACAGACAAGAAGTTAAATATGAGGTAACCATGATATGGGCATTCCGCAGTCTCAGGTCCTGTTGGAACAACAACAAAACGGTTCTCACTGTGGCTGCCATGTGCATCAGCGGCCTTGTTCTCCTGCTATCACATTTTCTCCACCATGACAGGTCCTACCTTCAAACTGTGACACAAAATAAAGCCTCCTCCCTTTAGTAGCTTGTTCGTTATTTGGTCATGGCAATGAGAAAAGTAGCTAATAACTAGAAGGAAAAATTAAAAAAGATATTGCAAAGTTCTCCCCAAATTTGGGGGCTATACTTTATGGATTATGAAGGCTTCTTCCCCAACTTTGGTGCATTTCACTCCTGATTTTGAATACCTATCACTTTCATTGAAGAGCCACCATTGGTTCCATATGGTTCTGGAACTAGAGCAGCAAGACAATATGATCCATGACATCATCTATGCTTGAACAGCAGTGTTAGCAGGAGGAGGGATATCTGGCTCCTTTCTCACAATGTAGAAGCGACTTGAAAAGGAAATATACACACTGATGCCCATCATACGCCCTCAGCTGCTAAAAAACGAGGAGGATGGGACCCAGGTCGATTATCTCCAGGGTTGAAATGCTCTGATTTGGCACTCTTCGTTATGTATGCACAAGGTACAGAGACACAATCTAAACTTTATAAAATTGTTTGGATGTGTATCAAAATCACATTTAGGCTTTCAGATGTTCTTGTCACTATGTGCATTCAATTTTCATATATTTACATTACCATATGGCATTTCGTGTTTGGAATTTCTTCTGTATTACACAAAACACTTTCTTCAGCCCACAGTCTTCTATTCTCAATCCTCTACACTTTAAAAGTCATCCTTTTCAGGGGCTGGAGAGAAGTCTCAGAGGTTAAGAGCATTGCCTGCTCTTC
>LOEQ01001686.1:86262-103060 GCA_001685075.1 Bramus lutescens | reverse complement strand
CTTTTAAAATGGTAAGCAGCTTGGTTGCAGCAGCTCTGGATGCTGGCTCTGCCTCTTTCCACTTTCAAAATGGTGGGACCGCCAGGTAGGAGCTGTGCTTAGCACTTTAACTCTAGAATGAGCATGCAGCCCATAAATCCTTTTTATCTGAGTAATAGCTAAATATGCCATGCAGAGCCTAGAAATATCTTGTGTGTGGTGGCAGGAATCTGCCTTGCTCTCCTGCCTGGGCACTCCTAGCAGTTCTGATCCTGCTGCCTGCCCAGGTGGGGAACGCTGAGCTGTGGCCATGGTCTCAGCTACTTTCCCAAACAGGCATACAAGCACCCTGGCCCACAAATCCTTTTTAAGTGCTTCATAGCTGGACCTCCAGAAAGAGTCAGAGTTTGAATTGGCAGCACAGCCCAGAAAGCTGGCATTTTAAAACCACAGCTTTTTTTTTCTGCTACCACTGAATCAAGAAAACCTCTCTAAAAGGAGCTACAGCATGCTGCCAGCAAGCAAAGCCCATTCAGGAAAATAAATGCAGTTAAACTTTGTTTTTCAGTGTCTAGAATTTCTTTTCAAGCCCTCTCAGGTCTTATGTGGATACAGTACACCACGTTGGGTGCCAATTTGTAGGAGGGAGAGAGGCTGCTTGTTTGTTCCTGGCTGCTTAGTCCCAAAATAATCTGTGTCTTTGATATAATAAATTTTGTGACGAACCGGTTAATGTTAAGCATATTGCCACCTAGTTCTTACATCTAGTATTAACCCAGCTCCATTATTTTATATTTTACTATGAGGCTCATAGCTTACTGGGTAGAGTTCTGCTGTCTGTCTCTGGTGTAGCTACATGGCTTCTCTCTGACTCTGCCTCCTTTCTACCAGCATTCAATTTAGTTTTCCCTGCCTAGCTCTGTTTCCTATAGCTCTGCTATAGGTCAAAGCAGTTCCTTTATTAAGGAAAGATATTCACAACATACAGAAGGAATCCCACATCACCATTGTCAAACAATAATCAAAGAAAATATCAGGGCAAAGATGAAAGGAAATAAAAAGACAAGAAAACTGAAACACTCAACCATACAAAGAGGTCCCCATTGGTAATCAGAAGATATACTTTACAAATAATAAAGAAATGGAAATGTATCAAATAGGCAAAGTGATGATGAATCTGGATGAACGGTAATATCCAACTGTTGGTTAGAGTATATGAAGTAATGCTCTGTGAGAATGTAGATAAAGTGAAGCCATTTTGGTCAAGAGGTATGTGTGTGGGGTAGGTGGGTAGGTGTTTGTCAAAAATTTTTAACAGGACTACATTGAGAATGTTCACTTTAGTTTTGTTTGGAAGAGGAAGTTGAAGGTCATGTAGTTGTCCATCACTGGGAGAATAGTAATGATGGCAGAGGTACATGATGAAATATTATACAGTAATTAGAAACCAGAATTCAGCCATGGACTCCATAGAACAACATGGAACCAATTTTTTCCAGTAGTAATATGGTAGACATAAAAATTAAATAGTAGAAATGAGATATATAAGTAATATACACGCAAAAAAGGCACTGTTTTTTTTCTAAGATACATTAGAAGTTATGCCTCCTGAAAAAATAGGTTCCTTTTCTTTCCTTTCTCTCCCCCGTCTCACAGCTTTATCTATTGATTTATCTGGTTGTGCCTATGAATTTTATTAAAATTCCACTGCAAATGTTTTTCTATGTTGTGAAAATAACAAAACAGTTTCTCATAAAAATAGGAGTTAAGGGGTTGAAGAGATGGTTCGGTGGTTAAAAGTTACTATGGTTAAGTAGCATTGGCTACTCTTTCAGAGGACCCAGGATCAATTCCCAGCACCAACACAGTGGCTCATATTCCTTTGTAACTACAGCTCCAGGGGATCGGATGCAATCTTCTGGCCTCTGTGGGCACCAAGCATGCATGTGGTACTCAGTTCTATATGCAGGCAAAACACTTATGCATATTAAGTGAAATTAATTAAAAATAAAGGTAGGAATTGGAGAAGAGAGAGTAGAAGTGAATTTGATCAAAACACATCATATACATTCATGAAATTCTCAAACAATAATAAAAGTTACTTAAAATATTTAAATATGAACATGCATATTTAAAAGCACTTTGATTTGGGTCAGCACAGAAGAATGCTATATAAAATAAATAAATTAAATATTTAATTAGATATGTAAATTATATATAATTTTTCCTGGAGAGAGCAATTAACATATATCCATGGGTACCTCTCCTGATATATCTCTTTTAGAAAGTCTGTCTGCTTTGGTAGCCTACATAGAAGGACACAGTAAGGAACTGACTATCAATAGAAGGAAAGCCAGTATGATTGATGTAGCCTGCTTCTGTGCATTAATTTGCTTTTGCAATCCCTGTTTCTGGTTAGCCCCATCCAATGGAGGGTAATCAGTACTGAGAAAGCTGACAAAGAGCTCCTTTGCAAGTTTCAGACCTAGACAGGTATTCTAGTGATACATGCCAGGACAAAAAACACAGCTACAAGAACGTTGTTGTTGTTTTGTTGTTGTTGTTGTTTTTCACAGCCCTTTAGCAGCAAAAAATTGTAAAGAACTTGAATATCCACTAAGAAAAGTATGTTTCCTTTGCAATATATTACTGTGAAACAATGAAAATAAATGACTGTGAGCTATGTTCATCAAAAAGTATAGACTAATGTTAAATTATAAACTAATATTAAATACTAAAATCAATGATTGAACCTTCCCCTGTAATCAGATTGACGACTAACTTAATTGTCAACATAGAACCTTCATCCAGCAACTGGTGGAATAAGATACAGAGATCCACAGTGAAATACTGGGCTGAGCTTCTAGAGACCAGTCCAAGAGAAGGAGGAGTGATAATATAAGCAAAGGGGTCAAAACAATGATGGGGTACCCCCTGAAATAGTTGACCTGAGTTAGTGGGAGCTCACTGACTCTGAACTGACAGTGGGGGAGCCTGCGTAGGACCAAACTAGGCCCACTGAATGTGGAGGACAGCTGTAAGACTTTGGCAGTCTGTGGGGCCACTGGCAGTGCGTCTCATCCCTAGTAGCCTGAGCTAGTGTCTAGGAGCACATTCTCTTTGGAGGGATATTTTTCTCAGCCTAGATATAGGGGGAGGGCCTTGGTCCTGCCTAGAAGTGATGTATCAGACTTTGTTGACTTCCCATGGGAAGCCTTACCCTTTCTGAGGAGTGTGTGTGGGTGGGACGGGAGGAGGGGGGGAGTGAGAATGGGGATAGCTGTGTATAATGAAAAAGGACTGTATTAAAAATTCTTACATCAAAAAAATCAATGATTGAAAGGATATGTCTGCTTACATACAGTTTCACAAATATGTTTAAAAGCATTGTACATTGTATATATTAGATGAGTGTTGAGGAATATTATTTTAAGGTGTGTGGCTTTTGTTTATGATGCATTTGTTTAACTCTGTGAAGCTGGGATTATTTACCTGTCTAAAATACCTGATGGTCCTAATAAAGAGTTGAAGGCAAATAGCAAGGCAGGAGCAAGGATAGGCAGGGCTGGCAGGCTGAGATGATAGATAGAAGGTAAAACAAGGAAGAGAGGGAGCAAGAGAAGAAGGAGGGAGAACATTAGGGTCCAGCTACACAGCTACACAGCAAGCCATGGTGAAAGAAGTAAAGAAAGCTAGACAGGAATAGAGAAAGATAAAAGCCCAGAGGCAAAAGGTAGTCAGAATAATCTAAGAAAAGATTCTTAGCAACAAGCCAAGCTAAGGCTAGGCATTCATAACAAATAAGCCTCCATGTGTGATTTACTTGGGAGCTTGGTGGTGGGCTCCCCCAAAAAGCCAAAACATTAAAACATCACACAACAGACAAGCACATAACTTAATGGCGATTATACAAATAACTAGAGGTATCGTAAAATCAAAACCACGTGTGTTGATTTCTGAGGAGAGAGGGATAAGCATGTGGTAGGGAAGGTGACTCAGAATATTCCAGCTGTGTCTCTGATGATTACTTTTTATAAAAGCAAGAGCCAAAGCAGCTGCCAGGATCTGACAAGCGATAGGTATAAACACAGAAACTGATGAAGAATGCATGCTACCGCTATGCTACGCTAACATCACAGTGTGCACAGATACTCCCTGAAGGAGAGACATGAACAGAGTCAACCATGTATCTGTTTATGTAAATCTATATATTGGTCCTAGCTTGATATCATTACCGGCCATGGCCACACCATAACTAAGGATCATAAAAGTTTCAGAGCACAACTCTACATGCAAAAGAGGATTTCATGAAAATAACCTACCGCTTTGCTCTGAATCAATACCTATGAATAACTCATGATTTTTTATTCATTGAAAAATCAGACAACGGTAAGACAACTAACTAAACAAATAAATGGAACAGAAGGAAAACAATCCAAAATTAAAGAACGACACAAGCTTCCAAGGGAAAAGCAGGTAGAAAGAAGGACTGAAAATTCTAGACTTCAAAACAGTTTTGCAAAACTGAGACTACTGAGTATCTTTTTGGTGAGGATGGAGAATACTAGTAGAATAAAAAGAACTCATCAAACTGATGCAAATAGATGCTGGGGCAATGGCATTCATGTGATTGTTGATTCTAGAACCCTATACACAGTGAAATTATCAGTCACACAATGGGAAAGCAGAGCTTTTTCAAACTGTAAGAATCCAGAAAGGTTACATTCTGCATAATCTTTACGAGAAAATTCCTTTAGGTAGTACTGGGTATAGAAACTTCAGGCTCTATTCTGAGAATAGAGGAAGGAGACAGTTCCAGCATACTATTGGTGCAGATTAAAACCAGGCTCATGCTAGAAATAGAAGTCAGAAGCTCCAGGCACAGTTTATTTCATGGAATAGCTAATACAAATGAAAAATGCTGGATCATGTTGGGCCTTTGGTTCCTCATGTTGCTCCTGTTTGCCTCAAACTTGCTGTGTGCCAAGGATGACCTTGAACTTCCAGTTCACCTGCCTTGACCTCCCCAGCGATGATATTACTGGAAAGGTCTACTATGCCCAGGAAAGAAATGCCATGCCCAGTTTTATGCCAGGTTGGACATGTAGCTTAGTTGGTAGAATGCTTACCTAGTATTAAAAAAATACTTGGATTTGTTCTCTTGCACTGCATACACTGGTATGGTGATTCATGCCTGTAATTCAGTGGTGCAGGCAAGACAATCAGAAGATCATGCTCATCCTCAGGTACATAAGAATTCAAAGTTAGCCTGGGCTATGGAAAGTACATATGTACAATTAAAGGTGGTTGCAGATTTCTTTCTTATCTTTGTCAACTCTACAGTTGATAACAGAATCATTTCCTTTTGCTTAAATCTGGCTTGCTTTGATGACTCCAAAAGTCATTCAGTGAGTATCTAGACTAAGAGAAGCCTCATATCTTGGCATGCTCAGACTGAGATTTTCTATCATTGGGAGCCATCCATTCACCATGTAAGAAATGCTGGTTTTCTTCAGTGTTGTGCTAACAGAAAGTCTAGTCTCAGGGAAATGACCCTAGGTTTGCTAAGGCTTGATAGACCCAGCTAGTCTCTCAGTCCTATGGTAGCTAGCCATTTGGGAAGAATTATCAGACCTGTGTCAAGCTGCAGTAGGTTTGGACTCCATAATCACCTGATTGCAAGTCCTTGGGAGACTTTATATGAGGACCACCAGTTGAGTCCACTACTACCCCCAATAGGCTTGACAGTAACTGCTTCTTTGATTCCACATCTTGGGCTGGTTTTCATTGGTTATTGCTTTTGTTTTGGCAATGCTGCAGTCTTGAATTCAGGAACTTGCATATACTAAATAAATGTACTATAGCTGAGCAACAACTTTGACCTTTTGAGATAGTTTCTAATGTATACATGCACAGTGTGTTTTCATTTTGTCAGTATGAAAAAAGGGAGAAATCTACAGAAACTCCAAGGAAACTTTAAAAGAAACCTAGTAAGTATTGAGTCAAGTATAAGGCATTCAAACATGCCATAATTTTGAGAAACTGATGTACTTTAATAAAAAGATTAAAGGAGCATCAATTATAGTTCAGTTCAATGAACATTAGTTCAAATGACCCAGGAAACAGAATTTTGATTGTGTAGAGAAAATTCTTACAGCCCAATGATAATTGTAACAGAAATGTTGATTATTTGGCTAAGGAAACCTAAATTGAATTAACAATGACGTCTCTTTCATCAGGAAAAGGGAAATATTATTCCATACATGGACACCACCACATAGTCAAACTCCCCTTTTGGAAGGAGCATAAATTATAATTCTAAAAAGCAAACACACTAAAAGGTTGTTAGGTGATATGGTATGGAAAATTGTCTTGCTATGACATTTATAGATTACATAAATTTCAAATTGTATTCTATTGTGGGAGCTTGATCCATTTAGCTAATGACATTTGGGATGACTAGCCCTATGGGTGTGGCTTTTTCTAGATACTTGATGAGATAAAATAGAAGAAGGGTCACACACCCTCTCTCTTGGGTGGTTGGAGCAGGAGCAAACCTTGGGATTGGTATGGATTCTTGTATATTGACACAAATGTAAAATTATTTTTCTATTACTGTTTAAGATCATTTGTATATTGATACAAATTCAAAATTATCTTTTTTACTTTGTGTATAAGTTTCTACTTCTGTTTAGAATATTTCTGTACATTGATATAAATTTAAGATTATTTTTGTCATACTGTATGCATGCTTCTACTTATGTTTAGAATATTTTTATATTGATGTAAATTAAGGATATTTTTGTCATGTTGCACTATACAGTTTTACCTCTGACTAAAATATTTTTTATATATTGTCACAATTTCAAGGTCATTGTCCTTATACTGTTTATCTGTTTATAGATTGTTTATTTTTATAATGTGAAGCTTTAGTCTTTAAACTTTATAAGTTATTAAATTTACAGGTTAATAGTCACCAATATTTGTCACACTTATAATTATGTTAGTTAGGTTTTCTAGATGCACAATGATGTATTTCATATAGATAGGTAATCCTCAAACACATCAAAGACCTACAGAGTATGACATTTAAATATTTTAATAACTTAAAATTCTGTTTATGTGAGACATGACTGCTCCTGGTAGCACCCATCTACTCCAGACAAAATGATGTGCACCAAATACACTCCATATGGAGCTTGTTTTCTTCTTGGCAAAACTAGCCTATTGGGCAAAGGACTGCTCTTGACTAGATTGCTGACAGTTAGCATGCTGTCCAATCCCAACAAGCAGGACTCAAGGAAAAGTGACTGCTGAACCTTGCCATGACAGTCTTTCCTGTTCCTGAAAATGGTCTGTCAGGGATTCTAGGCCTATAGCCAAAGTTGGATGCCCCAATGTTGCAGAGAAACTTTAGGTGACTGTTCAGGCTGCCAGTTGTTTCTGCCATTTCTTGCATTCTTTGGAAGTCATTTGATTGTACTTCCTGCTTACTCAGGTAATAATACTTTCATTCTCAAGTCTTTGATGGATTGAAGACTAGATAGTTATAGTTACAATCATCTTGCATCTTAGCTAAGGTCATACTAGGTATAAGACTTAACTCTTCAGGATAAGACAACTATTGGACTAATCTCTATAATTTGTTAATTGCTTATGGTCCGGACATTTACAATATATTACTTGCTTGATGTTGTTCTTGTTGGTTGTAGTTTCATTTTTGTTTGTGTTATTTCCTTTTCTTTCTCCTGGACAACTTGATAGTTCTTATTGTTTATAGTCTTATGTTAGGATTATAACTTTCTTTTTTACTCTAATAAATCATAATTTATTATTTTTTATGTTTATCAGCAGCATGTTGTTGATAAACCCTTTTATCATTAATGAATTTCTTTTTATGATTATTTTTGTTTTTTTAAATTTCATTTTATATTCTCGTCACAGTTCTAAGTCCCACCATCCCCTTGCTTCCCCCATAGCCCACCACCATCCATTCCTCCAAAAGGGTAAGGGCTTCCATGGGGAGTTAACAAAGCCTGGCCCATTAAGCTGAGAAAGGACCAAGCCACCCATATTAAGGTGAGTGAGCACGACATCCCACCATAGGGAGTAGGCTCCAACAAGCTATCTCATGTGCCAGGGATAGATCCTGGTCCTACTGCCAGGGTGCCTCAGATAGACCAAGCTATGCCAACTGTCTCCCATATGCAGAGGGCCTAGTTTTGTCCCTTGGAGGCTCCAGAGCTATTGATCTAGAGTTCATGAGTTGCCTCAAACTTGGTTCAGCTGTCTCTGTAGATTTCTCTATCGTAATCTTGGCCTCCCTTGCTCATCATACATTCCCTTCTCCCACTCTTGAACTGGATTCCTAGAGCTTGGCCTGGTGCTTGGTTGTGGATCTCTGCATCTGGTTCTGTCAGTTGCTGGATGAAGGCTCTATGATGATAGCTGGGGTGTTCACCAATCTGGCTACAGGGCAAGGCCAGTTCAGGCACCCTCTCCACTATTGATAGGAGTCTTAGCTGGGGTCATCCTTGTGGATTATTGGGAATTGCCCTAGCATCAGGTTTTTCCCTATCCCCATAATGGCTCTCTCTATTAAGATAACTCTTCCATTGCTCTCCCACATCATCTCATCTTTCTTCTCAACTATCTTGTTTCCTCATGTTCCCATCCCCCAGTTGCTTCCCTTTACTGGTCTCCACCCTCAGTTTACCCAGGAGATCTCATCTAATTCCCCTGGCCAGGCCACTCCATGTGACCCTCTTAGGGTCCTCCTTGTTACCTAGATTCTCTGGAGCTGTGGATTATAGTTTGGTTGTCTTTTAATTTACACCTGTTATCCAATTATGAATGAGTACATACTGTGTTTATCTTTCTGAGTCTGGATTGCCTCATTCAGTATGTTCTTTTTTAGTTCCATTCATTTGCCTATATATTTCATGATCTTGTTATTGTTTTTAGCTCAGTAATACTCCGTTGTGTAAATGAAATACATTTTCCTTATCCATTCTTCTGTCGAGGGACATCTAGGTTGTTTCCAGGTTCTGGTTACTATGAATAAAGCTGCTATGAATATTGTTGAACAAGTGTCCTTGTGGTATGATTGAGCATCCTTTTGGTATATGCCTTCCTCCAGTCTGCCTTCCTCAAAGTTTATTTATGATGATGACATGACATGGTATGTTTTTTTTTTTTTTAGTAAAAACATGTAAGCAGGCTACTCAGTTTAAAGCTACAAAGGAAAAGTGCCATAATTTTTTCTTTAGACAGGTTCTCACTACATAGTTCTTTAGACAGGTTCTCAGATGTATCAAGAAATCTGTCCAAGAGTCTACATAGTTCTTTAGACAGGTTCTCATAGTTGGCCTAGGACATTCGGCGGTTCTCCTGCCTCAACCTCTTGAGCCTGGTGAGTTCAAACCTCAAGTCTCACTGACATGTATGATTTGGAGGTAAATTGCTTGGAGTCTCTAGCCTCCATTTTCTTTCTTGAAACTTGGGAAGATAATTTATCACAGATTGTTCTGAGAATTTGATGCAATAATTATGCACAAAGATCACTTAACACAGTATTTGACATAATAAACAAATAATTTTGGCCACTATTACTATGAACATCATTATAACCATACTGGCAACAGACTAGCAACTGGATTGTCAGGAGTTATAGGCAGAATGGAGGCAGGAAATTCAAATACAATCCTGCATGGATTACTGAATGGCATGTTATGGTACACGTATTTACATCCTGTGTAGTAGCATATATGAGTGTCTGGATTACTATATCTTCGTAAATAAATTCAAGAAGTAATAGAGATGGAGTATTCTTTTTCTGTAAATCTGATTTAATAGTCTGTTTACTATAGCTTTCCTAGGTGTGGTGGCTCACATCTATAATCCTCACATCTGCAAGGCAGAGGCAGGAAGGAGTGTTATGAGTTTTCGGGCAGCTTGAGCTACCTAGTGAATTCTAGGCCATCTTGGGCTACAGGGTAAGATTTTGTCTCACCTCCCCACCCAATGTAACTTGGTAGGATTTTGGAAAATAAAGAGAAAGAATAAATGCACATGAAGTGTATAAAGAAATGAGTCGTACTTCATATTCATCTTTGCTTGAAGGCACATGAAGGGAACAGCAGCCTCTTAAGGTACTTTGTCTGGAGGTTCCAAATGGAATCTGTGGGAGAACTGAATTTGAATGTATGGGCTTTGTTTCCAGATGACTAATGTAGGAGCAAGTGACCTGAGCTGACTTCATCCTCCTGCCCTATACATCCTTGAGAAAGGCATAGTTACACTAAAGTTCTGCATCGTCAATAATTCATCTGTCAGGTTGAATTATTTCATCTAAGCTGATCCTGACGTTATAAATTGACTCTCTAATTTAGAGTGCAGTGAGAAAAGTCATGTTTCCACTAGAAGCTTACCTATAAAGTTAGCACTAATAAAATCCTGACCCACACAGGTCAATGCATCATAATTATTGGACTTTCCATCCCTGGGGCAACTTGGCATGTTAACACAGAAATATATCTAGAGAATGGGCCTGAGCCAGGACAAAAAAGACCACAGACATCCCCTGTGACCTTTAATGACTCACACAGGGGCTGTATTTCTACAGTAGAAGAAATGTCTCCATTATTCCTTCTGACCAGGAGACAATGTAGTTGAGTCAGTAGTTGAGGCAAACAGATGCCAAGGTGGTCTTGATGGTTCCTGGCCCCAGTGTTCCTGGCCTGTCTGGTCCTCTCCCCTGAAATTTGAGCAGGACCTGTGTGTGATGTGCTTCAAACAGCACACAGTAAAGGAAAAAGTTTAGGGATGAATTAAATTTCCAAATAGGTTAGGGTTTTTTTTTTTAGAAAATATGTTTATTTNGTGGTTGTCCAAAGAGATCAGAAGACAACATTGGATCCTTTGGAGCTGTAAATATAAGCATTTTTGAACTCCCTGATGTTGGTTCTGGGAACTGAACTTATAACCTCTGTGAAAGCACCAGATGCTCTGTGGTGGTTCTTCTTACTTATCAACTACTCGACTACATTTGCAACTAAAACCCCCAAACAGAGGGCAGACTTGCAATGGAGTTTTTGTTGTTGTTTAATTTGAAGATTTACCTCTAATCTGGATCTTTGAGTTAGGAAGATACATACCTTTCATCTATGTCTCACGTTCTGCTAGAAGCCTGTGAAAGGGCATAGAAGGAAGCTTTTGGTTTTCGCCTGCTTGCCCTCACTTTGCTAGCTAGTCCTTTCCTTCACTGTCATTAGAGCTTACTTCTACAGAATTGAAGTGTATGTTGAAGGGAGCTGAGCCTTCCAGCCTTGTGGACTGAGCAACTTCTGCTTTCTTGGACTTTCTGTTCACAGCCAAGCCAGGCATATATAAGCCATTCTATTCACAGTCAGCCTACAAAAGGAATTAGAAGAAATCCTATATATATGCATATATATATTCTGTCTATAAGTTCTCTTACTCTAGAAAACCCTAAGTAATACATGCTCTTAAATGCTGAGCCATCTTTCCAGCCCCAGTTTTTGGGAAACCAAAAGGAAGATTAACACTAGCTTTTGTCTGACATAATCAGACAAAAACCCTTAAAGGAGGACTGGATACCCCTTTAAGTCAGAATTCTCCTTTAGGGATATATATNTATATATATATGCATCCTACAGAATGGCAAGCAGCCTCTATGACCTCCTAGCAGACTCAGTTCTTCCAGTAAGCAAAATGTCAGGGCTTCAGGAAAATAGTTGCAGGGAATATGTTTTTCCAACAACCTGTGTAAGCTCAAAAGCTGACTCATCCCCAGGTATAACCTTGATTGAACCTTTGTGAGGCTAGCTACGTCCAAATTACTGACCCGTAGAGACTTCAACACAGTAAACGTATTTCATTGTAAGTCATTATTTTGCTTTTGTTTTGTGGAATGGAACTGGGAATCTAACCAGGAGACTCACACATACTAGCTCAGCAAGTACTATACTTCTGACCTCTATGTTAATGTTTTATATAAGTGACAGGAGAAACAAAGGGGAGAAAGAAAGAAGACATTCAGGAAATAATGCACCACTGAAGACCATATTTCATATTTCAATTGGCATCCACAAAATTATGAGTACATATCCCCCCCCCGCTGCCTCATATCCACACACGCCTGAAAAACATGTTGGGCTATATTCCGTATATCCCATGAACTTTGGAGTAGTTTTGAACCTAAGATGTAAGTAGGATCCAAGAATAGGTAGAAAGATGAAGCCTAAGCAGCGTAAAGTTCAGACTCTAAGCTCTTGAGTACTGAGTGCTATAGGTTCAGACTATGTTAGGAAGGACGTGTTTCAGGCAAAACAAATAAAAATAAATAAAAAAATTGTGCTGGCTGTTAGATCTGTATTTTCCATTCCTTACTGCTTCTGTCAATGATTTTGAAACTCAAGTGTACACAAAATTCTATTGTAAATGTTCAGATCTTGGGGAAGAATAGTTATTTGTGCAAGTCATACATTACTGCATAAGGCACTGTGAAGAACATTTGAGTGTGTCTGTATGCATGTGTACTTGGATGTGTATGTGTGCATGCAAATGTTCTATTTCTGAGAGTTTGCCCAGATGTGTCTTTTTTAAAATTGTTTTTATTGAGCTAGATATTTTTCTCTGCTCTCCTCCCTTCCTCTCCCCTCCCCTCCCCTTTGGCCCTCTCCCATGATCCCCACGCTCCCAATTTACTCAGAGATCTTGTCTTTTCTTACTTGCCATGAATATTAGATCATGGTGTCTCTCTTAGGGTCCTCTTTGTTGTCTAGCTTCTCTGGGATTGTGAATTGTAGGTTGGTTTTTCTTTGCTTTATGTCTAGAAGCCTCTTATGAGTGTGTTCATATTATATTTGTGGGTTACCTCACTCAATATGATGTTTTCTAGATCCATCCATTTGCTCAAAAATTTTAATATGCCATTATTTTTCCCATTGTTTAAGTGTACTACATCTTCTTTGTTCTTTAGTTGAGGGGCTTTAGGTTGTTTCCAGATCCTGGCTATGACAAATAATGCTGCTATGAACATACATGTGTACTTGTCCTTGTGGTATAATTGAGCAGCCCAGATATTTCTTAACCTAGGACATACATAAAGCTAAGGAATTAAATTTGGGTAAAGTGAATTCATGCTGGATCCAAAGAGAGAAAGAAAAGTCTTTATCTGATGCAATCTTCATTAAATATACCATTGAATGTTTTCAGCATTTCCTATGTGAAATGGGTAGCTAAAAATGTCAAGTAAGAACACAAGTTTATGTTTAAATTAATTTAAATTATAAAAAGTTACAAAATCAGTTCCTTGGTCATCCATGTTCAAAGAACTCAGCAGTCACATGGAATTAATTGCTATCATTTTTAGCATCACAGATAGAAAAATGTCCATTACTGCAGAAAAATTCTTTTGGATAATGATACTGTTTTTGAAGGATGGCTTAGATACTTTACATGCCAGAGTATGACAGTCCTCAATATTCATAGTTTGATAAACATGATTTTTAGTTGCTATGTTTTATCTGATCACTAGTGTCTAGCAACATGGTTTGAATTCCCTTACTATGGCATGTTATCTGTCATTGTTTAGAGGACCAACTTTGGGGCAAACTCTTCAATCCAAAATTCAATATGTAAATAGAATTATTGTGCGATGGTTAGCAACCAATCACATCATGTCTTTTAACGACTGACAGCAACTGCTCACTGAGTACCCACTGGTCAGTTCCTGCACAGAGCAGAGCCTGTAGCTGCGCTGCCTCCCTCGGTTCCCCGAGTGATGAGACAGACCCAAGAACAGTTTAGAAAAATGGGACACTGGGATAAAAAACCAGCTAGCAAAGCTGAAAGTGCCACAAAGAAACCAAAAGGGGCTGTGCTGGAGGTGGAGTAATTGAAGCAGTAGCTGGCAGTGGGAATGACAGTGTCTTCATTTGGAACTATGGATGTGCAGTCAGAGACATGCAGTGAAGGAGAGTACTTGAGAGAAAAGGATGAAAATGTCTCAGAGGAAGTGACAAAAAGTCACATTCAAACAACTCTTTGAGGTATTTCATAAGACTCAAACCACAAATGCAAGAACTGTTAGCAGCTCATCTAAACATAGAAAAGTGCATGACAATTTGTCAAAGCACAGAACTTTTCAAACTACTCTTGATAAGGTTTTATGGGAAAGACCTGCTTAAGTTATTTAGTCCTATGGACTTGACCAAAACAATTTTTCTAAACTATATTTGAGTACGTTAACCAGATTTACTACCCCGATTCTTTGTTTATCTTCTAAGGCCTGGTCTCACTAATGATTCCAGCTTGTGCCCATACCTGGCAGGAGAGTAATGTAAAATACTGGAAAGCCAGGCATGGTGTTGCTTAGATAGTCTTAGAACTCAGGTGGGTGAGGCAAGAGGGTTTCAAGTTCCTGGCCAGTCTGGTCTACTTCGTGAGAACCTAAACAAACAAACAGATAAACAAACAAACAAAACTCCAAGTAGTTTCACAAAATTTTCTAATGTCCTTAGCCATTTGGAATTAATTGATAGAAAGCATATTCAAGTTTTGAGAATTTTTTTTTTGCCTAACTGTGTTTTATTCTGGTCACTAAGTGTCAGCCTGCCATTTTCTCATTCAGATACAGCCTGCAAATAAAGGCTGCTTGGAATGACACTGCTTCTGAACTCCTCTTTTGGCAGAGAATGATAAAGGCTTACTCACTCTAGAATAGGCACTGTCTTTGATAGAAGGTTTATCAGTCATATTAATCTCTATACCCACACGATATTTGCCCACCATTAGGAAGTTATTTATAGCTGTTGAATAAGTGAGTAGAATCAGCCTGCCTTTTTAAGTAGGAGACAGAAAATAGTTATGGATTATTGATGGGAAGGCAGGATAGATAGACAACAGACACTACTGAAGATGGAAACAGTAGAAATAGCATTTAGTTGGAGGTGTCCAAGGAAATTAAGATCCTGGTAAGAAGCTTCTGTAGTAGCAATTTTCCATTTGGCTTTTTCGAAGGTCTGTAGTGTTCATGATGTCTCTTCATACTTCCACCCACTATTAGGGGAGTTACCACCAGTCTTACCCTCTTGTGAACCTTGTGACCTGCAATAATACACACACACACACACACACACACACACACACACATCAAAAACTGATCATGCTCAAAGGAAAGACAAAATCAGGCTAGAGACAATGTAATAGTTATGTGCTTTTATCCCCCACAACCATAATCTTCTGTGTCTAGCTCTTGTCTCTTCATTTTCCACCCTCCCTTTCTTTCTTTTCCCTTTTTTTCTCTCCCCTCCCCTTTACCCTCACTTCTGGGGATGGAACCCAAGGTCTTATATGGGGCACACATGTAACTTTCTAAGTGGTTAGATAAGAAATTGGCTGAACATAGCTGATTTGATCTCTTTAGATTTCCAATTTCAAAAACAGTTATCAGGAGCCCAGTGAGTGATAAAGAACAAATTGCCCCATTTCCAAATCAAGCAAAATTCAGGCAAAAGAGATTAAAGCAACATTCTGAGTGGCTCAGAGATAACATTAAGGTATATGACAATTTGCGTTGGAAGTCTATGGAACCAGAATGTAAGTGGGTGGAACGTCTTTACCATGAAAGATGTAGTTCTTAGCAAAAGGAATCAAACTATTGTATTGATATTGTGCCTGGTGGTTTCAAAACTTATTTCCAGCCTCTCTTTTCTGGAAAATATTTGCCTGTGTAATTAGATTCATTCCTGTTGAACAGAAAGTTGGTGGCATTTGTGTTAACTTTGACACCCAAAGAAACTGTATCAAATAGTGGATCTCATTAATGCTGTAATTATTGTTCATGTGACACCGATCCCTCTCATGCAACTATGTGCCTTCTGACAAATCCACTTGCATAAGTATGAGGGAATTGGGGTCCAAGTGCTCAGACCACTTCTGAGTTCAAAGTTCGACTCAGAAGAATGAAGACATCAAAAGATATATGGAAACTGTTGATGGGGGAAAGAGACAGCAATTGTGGATAATGTCTTTGGAGGCTGGGTTTGTCAAGGATTTTCGTTTTCATTACCATCCATTTCTCTAGCGCTTGTTTAATGATGTGGAGAAATTGTTCATTTCTGATATGTGAAGTGTGGCATGGCTATGTTTACAACTTCTTATTCCCAGAAGATTCTTACTGAGATATTCATGGATTAAACAATATGATGTCTGGGATTTACTTCTAAATCACACAGGCTGGAAGGAGGTGAGTAGAAATAGAGAAAGTAAAACTGGTCAGGAGGTGATGGGCAATGAGTCCCCAATTGGTCCCATGTACAATTGTGTGTGACCTTGCACACATTGGTACCTCTTATAATGACTGCCTAATAAAAGTGGTTGGGGATATGCTTGGGAAAACAGGCTAGACAATGAAGGGTAACAAACTCCAGTGCCAGGTAGCTTTGCTCTCCAGTTCCATGCTCTTCAAACTTTAATGACTGTAACTCTACCTGTGACAATATTTGGCATATATGCACCAGGCTTATTTGTTTGATTATTTATTTATTTGTTTATTTAAAATTATGTACATGTACCACTGTACTAGTAGCCATTATAAAACATACACAAACATAAAAAACTAGATAAAAATAAACACAAGTATCATTCTAGTATGTTTTTCCTATATGCGAATGGACCTGGGCTTCAGTGAGAAGCCCCATGCTTAGTGAAAGGAAGGGGGCCTTTTGAGATTTTTGACTAGTAAAGACTGTTTAGGAGAACAGAAACTTATTTGAGTAGCCACAGGAAATAT
>LOEQ01001686.1:47247-60884 GCA_001685075.1 Bramus lutescens | reverse complement strand
CCTGCAGGGCTCCTTACTGGCTGCTGTGCATTTAAGTTAGTCTGAGCAGCCACCAGTTACAGGATAAAAGTATACAATTGTCTTGTGATTTGATCTCGTGTGAGCACCACTTGCTTCTGGCCCCGCACAATAAGGAATTTCCAACTTGTGAGAAAGGAATAGATTTCTGGAAGGATCGGTAGTTTTCGTTCTTTTTAGACATATGTAAATAGTGTACAAAGTTCTTCTGGAAATGTGGTATGCCAAGTGTGTTCTTTATGGGCTCATTTTAAATGACCTTTTTGAATGAAGGCAAATGCCTCTGCTTAAAATCTAGATTCTAATAAGATGTAACTGGGGTACCTTTTTACCCGGTGGTACCAAGTTTTGATTTGCTTTGACAAGGTGGGAGAGAGCTTTCTTGATGTTCTTCTCTTTCATGCTCTGCAGCACAGCAGATGGAAGAAATGTCTCCAGGCCCCATTCTTTCCTGCAACAGAAAGTGCATCATTCATTCCCCAATTCTTGTGATGATGACTTCCATAAGACCAAATGACACTCTGCTGTTTGTAGGAACAAATGGACTCTTGGTAAGACAGAGAAGCAACTTTTCATTTCCATGTGGGAAACACCTTATTGGATCATTGATACACATGTTCACATTTAAAAAGAAACATATATATCCCTCACTCTGTAGAAAGAACACTAACAATGGACATTAAAGAGTCATTATGTTCAACCAATTTCAGTCTCCTAAATACACACAACCTATATCCAGATATTTCCAATATGTTTTTTTGTCTTCCTCAGCTTGTCCTTATTGTCTTCATTGATTTGCATGCCTTAGGGCTATTTGTGTGTTTATTTTAAAACACACACACTCACATATCACACACACACACACACACAGACATATTGGGGGCAGTGCTAGGGCTCAGAGACCTACAGAAACAAAAACCCAGAAATCAATGAAATGATTCCTAACAATATTCTGCTATTCTCATACTTCAGTGCCTAGACCAGTCTTCATAAGAGAGGCTTTCTCTGGAAGCTGATGGGAGCAGATGAGGATTCCCATACCCAAATATTACAGAGAGCTCAGGAACCCCATGTAAGAGGTCAAGGAAGGATTGTAGGAGCCCACAGAGTGTACTAACATAGCTCATAGGGGCTCACAGAGACTGGAGTGGTAATCATGGAGCTTGCGTGGGTCTGACCTAGGTCCTCTGCATATATGTTATGGCTCAATAGCTTGGTGCTCTTGTCAGATTCCTAACAGTGAGAGCACAGGATATCTCTGACTCTTTTGCAAGCTTTTGGGTCCCCTTTTCTCCTATTGGGTTGTTTTCTCCAGCCTTGATCTGAGGGGTTGTGCATAGTCTTATTGCACCTCGCTATGGTGTGTTCATTTGATATCTCTGGGAGTCCTGCTCTTTTCTGAAGGGAAACAGAGAAACAGTGAATCTGGGGGAGAGGGGAAATGGAGGGGGTTACCTGGGAGAATGGAGGAAAGGGAGGATGTAGTTAGGACGTATTGCATAGATAAGAATAAAAGAAAAATTCAAAATATAAAAGATAACACACACACATATAAAACACATATATATGCATTCGAGGGGCACATCACTAGGGCAGGAACCCAAGGCTTTATTTATGCTAGTGATGTGCCCCAGCCCTGTATTATTATCTTAGTAAGTTTTCACATCATTGTATCTTTTAAAGTGGGGGGGAGTTTTCTACAACATGTTTTGATCACAGTGATCCCCACTCTCCTGTCTTCCCAGATTTACCCTCTACTCTGTGTGCCCCCGCTCTCCACTTACCCTCCAGATATGAATTCGCACTATCTAGGTATTCTTGGACGTGTGTTCTTCCATTAATATATCTTTGCACCTCATCTTTACACTCAGATCACAAGTTCCTTGATAGTCAGGATTATGTTTACTACAAATTAGTGCTTTCTACTAACTGATGGAAATGCCATATAGCATGCTCAGTCAATATTTGGATGATGAACTGAGTGTTGCCAACACAGTTGCAGACTGCAGGATTTCGAGTGAAGCTACTTATCTTTGAGAGGTTCCGGGCTGCACAATGTTCTCCTTGGGAAGAAGTGGCTAGACAGGAGGGGCAGAAAGGTGCGCTAGTTTTCTGATGATAGGGTCTCTCACTGACCTAAACCTCACTGGGTAGGCTAGGCTTGCTTTATCAGTGCTGGGATTACATGCACACACCACATGCATTGCCACATTTTATTCTGGGGCTCAAATTCTGGTCCTTATGTTTACACAGCAAGCACGTTAGTGACTGAACTTTGTCCCCAGCTCCCCAGATGCGTTTTAGTTGTCTGAATACGTTCTCTAGTTGTATAGGCACCTTTGCAAATGGCAGCCAGTTTTATCTGTCCCTAAAAACGTTAGGTAGCAGGAGAAGGAACACGTGAATATGCCCAGCTGATAGTGAGACCTGTTTGTGAACAGTCTCTCACACTACAGCCATTATGCGTATGCCCCAGGGAAAAAGGGCTGGACCACTCAAGGAAGCGAATCCTATAGGAGGGCTTTTTATCATTTAGGTGACAGTAGGTAAATTTATAATAGCCCGAACAGTGGCACTGGGGGCAGGAAATTGGAGCTGCAGTCTTCCCGAACCCAGGCTCCAAAGCCTGTTGAGCAAAGGCTTCAGGTTGGGTAGTGTGGCAGCCCCTGAGAAAGTGCCTTTGGAGAGTGGGATTGTTTTCATTTGTTCTTGTTTTGAGTGCATATGGGGAGAAAGCCAAAGCTTTTAGCATGGCGCGGAGAAATGGATTCAGTCTGGTGAGTTCACCTTTTTGTTAGCATAAAGAGCAGCTGGGATGAACTAAGTGGGCTTTGCTTTAGGCTAGAGAATCTCTTGCTGAGAGACTGAACGTTCCCTCTTAAAGGATGACCCCTTAAATAGATTCATCAGCTGGAGGCAATACAAATCATCTATTTTGTAAGAAAAGTGAATTTTCCTTGGCCAAAGAGGGATGCGGCTGATAAAATGGCATCCTCGGCAAGAGAAGGCATCTAAAGTTTACAAATAAGATGTGTTTCACAGAGTCAACTTTGTTGTATGACATCTTTGCCAGCCACTTCTTAGTTTTTTTCCTACACAGATATCAAGGCACTATGCTTTCTGATTGTGGCATATTTTTAAGATTTATTTTTATTTCATGTGCATGCATGTTTTGCCTGCATGTTTGTATGTGTACTAAATGCATGCACAGTGCCCACATAGGCCAGAAGAGGGTGCCGGTTTGTGCTGGGACTGGAGTTACAGATGGTTGTAAGTCATCAGATGGATGCTAGGAACCAAACTCACGTTCTCTGCAAGAGCAGCAAGTGCTCTTAACCACTGGGTCATTTCTCCAGCTCACTCTTTTTATTATTTTTGTCATGGTCTTATTATGTAACTTGGGATGGCTTCAAACTTGTGATTCTAACTCAGACTCCCTCAATGCTAGGATTATTGGTGTGAGCCACCAGGCCCAGCTGATCTCCTGCCATGAAGACGCTTCAGAAATTGTCCCTCCATAACAGTGGTTCTCAACCTTCCCGATGCTGCAATCCTTTAATAAAGTTTCTCATGTTGTGGTAACCCCCAACCACAGAATTATTTCATTCCTACTTCGTAACTGTAATTTTGCACTGTTACATATCGTAACATAAAGATCTGTGTTTCCTCATGGTCTAAGGCAACCCCTGTGAAAAGGACATTTGAACTCCAAAGGGGTTGTGACCCACAGGTCTAGAATCATTGTTCTATAACCACCCTAGCAAGAGAGGAGGGATTCTAAAGAGACAACGGGGCCCATTCTTTGTTCTAGCAGGCTGTTAAGACAAAGGAACCCCTAGAAAATGGCTTCTTCCAAGACTATCACACTGGAAGAAGGCAATGGCTGAAGTGTGGTACCATCCAGAGGAAGAACTTGCCTCCTAGGAAGAAATATCCTACACTCGCCACATTTTATGTGAACACCATGTAGCAGAGACCAAAAAATGAAGAGTAAATGGTGGATGGGACCACACCTTGATCAAGACTGCTGAGTTACATATACCTCTTGCCTGCTATTAAAACCTGAACTCCACAAATCTAAATCTCATGTCAGGACCCTAAAGATAGACTTGGGGCTCAATATACCCATTTTTTGTTCCTCTTCTCAGTTCTACCACATGGAATTCATCTTCTTTCTGCTTTTCTTCCTATTACTTGTCTCTTTAATTGGTGCGTTGTTGAGGGGCAGCCAAGCCTAGCTAGACTCTCACAATAATCCCGTCTATCACAGAAACTCAGGCACAAAGAATAGTTCCAGCGCTTGGGATTTAACCCTTCGCCACCCCTACCCCTATACTGTGAATTGGAAAAGTAACAAGCTACTTAATAATCTTGTACCTCAGTTTACCCATTTATCTTTGAAGTAAACCCTTGGCACCAAATGTGCTGATACTGATTTTCTTCCTGACTCTGAGATAGGAGCACAGTAAGTTCCTCAGGTTGGCCTTGCACTCAGTCTGCCAACAGTTTCTTTATGGTGTTTTGGAGACAAAATCTTGTTATGTGGTCTTGACTGGTCTTGTACCCATGGTAAGCCTTCTGCCTCAGTACACTCTACCGCTAAAGCTGATGGGGTGGCAGGAGTGAGCCATTGTTCTGGGGCGTACATATCATTTTAAGAACTTGCTTTCACTTTGCCTGCAGTTTTCTAGAGGTGGATAAAGTCAGAAATGGATCTTTCCTATTATTAAAGACAAAATATTTGTCTATTTTCCCACTAGTTTACAAAGATTTGGCCACGAACTAGATGAACTTTGCAAACAGATACAGAAAAGTGAATGAAAACCCACGGCATCTCACCGCACCAAGTGCGAACACTTACTCAATGTATTTGAGGGAGATTTTCTGCGTCTGTTTGGTGGTGACAGTGGCAATGTACATTTGTAAGGCGGCCAGCCGCAAGGCAATGTCGTATTTCAGCTCAGGTCCAAATCGCTCCTGAACGACGTCGTTACAACTCTGCAAAGAGACCAGCAGAGGGCGCAGTTCATCAGCGCATGGGCTGACTTGTGCTCCCCTTTAGAGGAGCAGGTGACAAGCGTTTCCCCAGTGTTTCAACCTTCACTTCTAAGGTACTGAGGCTAAATGTGGAAACATCTCCATGGTGCTGCTTGGAGTCGAGTCAGTCTTTAATTGCACAAACACAGAGACCACACAAAAACGTTTAACAGTCATTGACAAGTTGTTATTTAAATATTTAGCATTTTGTAAAAATAATTGAGAATTTGGGGACAGAACTGCCAAACACAGGTGCTGAAGCTGAACATGGAAGCACGGTGGAGGAATGTGGTTTTTGCTGCTGGATTTGGAATCCTGGCTTCCAAACTTCATTCATTTCACACAAGTTGTGGCCTTGGGCAAACTTCTAACTTGGTGGTGCCTCAGTTTTCCTTTCTCTAAAATGGAGTGATGCTGTTTTCTAATTGCAAGGTGTTGTGAGGACTAAAATAGTTAAACTCTACTTGGAAGCTGTAAGCACAGTTCTAAAGATTTATTTATGTCATTCCTAGCGTTACTTTGCGTGGAACTGGGGTTTGCAGTCCTGGCTATGCCAACGATAGGGAGCATGTTTGAAACCTTACTGTTTATTTGAACTCTTGACCTCAGTGTATTCATCTGTGAGTGGGGCTCATAGAAACCACTTCACTACAGCTGCTTAAGGATTACGAGGCGTGTGCTTTATCACCTGGCATTGGCGCATGCTGTAAGGGTAGCTATTAAAACCTATTCATTTCAATGGCTGCAGCCCTCCCATTTCAAACACGTGATTATGTGGGAGTTATCTCCTGGAATCGGTTTGTTCTGTCAAAATGTAGGCCATGTATGGTATTATATCCTATAGTTTCAGCTACCTCTGAGGCTGGGGTATGTGAATGTCTTAGCTTTTCTATTGCTCTTCTATAAGTATCATGAACAAGGCAACTTACAGAAGGAGGAGCTTATTGGGGGTTTACAGTTCATGAGCATCATGGCAGGGAACATGTCAGCAGGCAGGCAGGGATGATGCTGGAGCGGTAGCTGAGAGCTCACATCCTTATTCAAAGTGAGGCAGACACCTAACTAAAAATGAAGGCTTTTGAAACATCAAAGGCCACATCCAGTGTCACACCTCCTCTAACAAGGTCACACTTCTTAACTCTCCCAAACAGTTCCACCCACTGGAGATCAAATACAGGAGCCAATGGGGACTATTCTCATTCAAACCATCACAGTAAACTACAAATCCAAGGCTAGCCTGAGCAAAATCACCAGACTGCATCTCAGTTAACCAAAGTGGCTGAGTATGTATGATAAAATGGTCACAGATACTAGACTCGAGTCGTGGATTCCTCTCTCTTGTTAGGAGCAAAGCTGGCAGCAGAGACTGGAAGGAACCTGCAGAGTATGTAAGCAGATTCTGTATGTGTGCGGACTGATTTTTATATTGACAACTGGGTTCTAGCTCGAGAAAAACATATACCCTTTCCTGCATCCTTCTTGGATTCTTTGCCTCCTCTCAAGTAGACATTAAAGGGAAACATATGCAGCAATTTATTTTTTGCTTCCTTTCTAAGAGAAGCACATTAGTAATCACCTCATACTGATTTCATGAAGTTAGGACCACCTACGACTACATGGCTTCTGTATGTAGTACTTAAACACTGCATACTTAGCACATCATAGGCTTTGTATCTACATATGATGGATGCATAATTTTCAGTCCACCGCTTCATTGCTAAGTGAGTCCAGTTGTCCTCCCAATGCCTCCCTAATAAGGACTTTTGCCTTTTTTTCCCCTGGAAAACCTTACAGTTTCCTGGAGCACACAGCAGCTTCTGTTTGAAGGGGGTCTGTTAAGCAGCAAGACCTTGGATGGTCAAAAACACTTTAAAGCTGCAACTTTGCCTTTTTTTTATTTGATTTTAACAATCATGGGCAAGTGCTTGAGGCAAGGTTGGCCCCAACATGTTAACAGCCTAGGTAAGATTGTTTCATACAGTCCACTAAGAGAACTGGAAGCCCAGAATGTGGTGTGTGCCCATGTGTGTTCACATGTATGTATGGGTGCACAGGCACATGTGTGCTTATGTGTGTTAGGGTCAAAGGACATCTTTGAATGTTGGACCTCAAGAGTCATCCACCGTTTTATTATTATTTATAGTTTGACAGTATCTGTCACTAGCTTGGAATTTACCAAGGCTAGGTAAATTCCCAGGCTAGGCTAGATGGCTAGCAATCCTCTAGGGTCTACTTATCCGTCTTTAGTTCCTTGATGCTCAGACTGCAAGTATGTGCTTCTATGTCTTACTTTTGCTTAATGTGGGCTCTTGAATGTGCTTCTATGTCTTACTTTTGCTTAATGTGGGCTCTTGAGATCAAACTCATGTGTTTATGTTCTTTAAGGATCGAGCTGTTGCCCCAGTCCTAGAATGTGGTTTGTGAGAAGTTATTTTGTCAAATAACGTTTTTGAAAACTGCTACTGCATAAGGATTCAAAACAGATGTGTGTGTGTGTGTGTGTGTGTGTGTGTGTGTGTGTGTATAGAACATAGATAAAAAGCCCAGGTTTGACAGTAGGCTATTTCAACTACCAATACAGTTACTTTAGCCATGACATGTCAGTTTTCTTATGTAAAAAATGGTTGAACTCTGAAGAACAACTAACTTGAGAGCTAGCTAATTTGAAAGGTTGCTGTCATAGCTCTAATAATGCTAATTCCATTTATGATATAAATGGAATGTGTTATAGAAACACAGGTCATTACTGTTACTTTTCCTAAGACCTCTGGCTGGCCTGAACCATTTTTTTCCCATTCCTGTTTTACCTTGTTGTGGTGCTTTGAATAAAAATGGTCCCTATAGGCTCATATGATTGAATGTTTGGTCTCCAGTCAGTGGAAGTATTTAGGAAGGAATAGGTGTATTATCACTACTGAAACCAGTCTGCAACTTTATGCTTCATCTGGCCAATGGTGACTGTCCTCATTACGAATCTGCTAAGTTAAATGGATTTTGGTCTTGTAAAGTACTATGTGTGGCTTCTGATTCCTCTTCTGTTCTCCAGGCAATTTCATTGCATCTTTGTAGTAGCTTAAACCCCAAAACAGGCACACAGGAGACCTGTTGACTTCTAGTAGAGAGATGGGTTATTTTAGATGCACCACACAGTCTATGATACAGTCATTTCCAAGTAGAGTCTGAAGCCAAAAAAAAAAAAACATGTTCATTTCTTATTCTCTGAGATGGTAGTCACTTGATTTTAGTCTCCATTGCCCATAGTATATGGCTATCCATCTCCTCTGCAGCCTATTCCTTTAAGAAGTAGATAAACCACCATCCCCATGAAAGGCAAGGCAGGAAAACAGAAACAACATCAGCCTTTTTCTTCCAGTCCCCATGCAAACTCTCCAGACAGTTTGTTTTATTTTGAGTCCAGTCCTCTGGTATAAAAGATGTCTTTCAAATGAGAAAACTCTCCATGCTTTTAATTTGAGAAGACACACCTTAAACAAACATAATGAGCTTTAGAGATACTCCTTGTCTCGCTTCCCCAAGACAAGCACAGCCATGTTTTTCCCTTTTACAAAGGCAGTAGACTTCTTTTGGTTTTTAAACAGAAGCTGAATGGTTTGAAAGCACCATCCTGTTCTCCAGATGAGACTGTAATTACAGAGAACAGCCTGTACCTGTATTTCACTGTCTAAAGCTTTATACTAACGGGTACCTGGGGCTATTCATTTGCTGCTAACTAGCTAATAATTGTAGCACATGGTCTTATCAGAGGTGACCTAGCCTCTGAGTGATGCTCAGCTGGAGTATGGTGAAGGCACAGTAACTGATAAGCTGAGAATCAAACTCTTCATTTTATGCAGCCATAATCGGCTAGGTTTCCTGGCCTGTTGGAGGAACAGAGGTCATTGTTGCCAAGTCAGGGGTGCATACGACCTCATTGAACTCTGAGAAAACCCAGAACACGATAGTCTCACTGTTTAGGTTACAAAATGCAATATACATTTAAAATACTTTTTTATAAAAGGTTTTATATACTGAACAGGATTGCACTTATCTTGGAGGAATAGAGCTATCTTTATGAACATTAATCAACCTCTTGAGCTAAAAAAAAAAAGTCTTGTTCAAAGACCAAAGAGATGGGGAAAGTTACTGGGGTCTTTTATGAGGATCGTGCGTACTAGAATGTACTTGTACATTCTGCTTCTTTTTTCTCTGGCTTCTTTTCTGATCTCTAGGACTTATTGCCACTTGATAGCAACATACGTAATTTGTCACATCTATCTTGTTTGTATCTCTCTTTAACCTAATATCTACTGTCTTTTGACTTGTTTTTCTCTTGTTTTTCTGAATGTGAAGGTAAAAACATGCTTACAGACACTTTGGGTGATTCTATGTACTACACATTAAAGAAATAGATTCTTTTTTCAGATTTTTTTAAATTTTCATGTGTATGAGTGTTTTGCCAATAAGTTTATGTACCATGTGCATTCAGTGCCCATAGTGGCTAGTAGGGGTCATTAGATCCCTTAGAACTGGAGTTACAGGTGTTTGTTAGCTACCATGTGGAGGCTGAGAATCAAATTCAGGTCCCCTGGAAGAGTATCCAGTACTATTAACTGTTAAGCCATCTGTCCAGACCCAATAAATACATTATTAATGTTTACTCCAATTGCATTGGGAAATTTAAGCCAGAATGATAGGATTGTTTTACAAAACTATAGGAACATCTAAATATTGAATCACCTAAACTTACCCACATATATCTATATCAATACATTTCCTCTTAGACAAATTGTTCCAGATACTCGTCCCTGGAAGTTTTGTTTTGTGGGGAATTATACCCCATAATAAAATATAAAATACACCATCTAGAGAAGATATACATATTTTTAAAAATCTTAAAATTCTGAAAATTATTAATTCTAATATTAATCATTACTGTGGTATCTCAGAGAAATTTAAGTGCCAAAATGAATGAATAAATATACAGAGAAGGAAAAACTTTTATAGTATGCCAACTGACCAACAAAGAAGTCATAATGAGATTAGACATGTCATTTTAAATCCTGATAACAATAGATTCAAGCAAGAATCACCAATTAACCCTATTAATAAAAATTAGTGGGTGACAATTTGATGAACTATAAGATTATAAAAGTCACAAAATGACTTGCCACAAATTTCATAGTCATTACAAAAGAAAAGTTATTAATTTTTACAAGGACACTACCCACCTAAGAGTCAAAGTTAGCTTCACAATTAAGGGGATAACAACTCCTCACATGCTACCCTGAGAAGGGACACAGTCACTTATGCCATAACTTCAACCTAATCCTGAGAAAATACTAGAGAAACCCAAATGGAGAGATTTCTATGAAATGTCTGATTAGTACCTTTTAAATTCAATGTCATAAAAGTCACCAAAGGAGGATAAAGGATAGACCTGATTTACGAACACCACATAAACTTGACAACCAAACTATATGCAAAATTAGATTCCACAGTGAATTCTATTCTGATGGCATAAAGGATATTTGGGGTACAAGAGGCATGATTTGGATGTAGATAAAAGATGAGATAAAGGGTGTGCATCGGTGTCCTATTTCTTGATTTTTTTAATTGAACAGCGTTTATATAAGAAAACATCCTTGTTTTTGGAAAATACACGGCATATTTAATACCAAAAATAACACATGATTCAAGCAACTAGCGTTCTTGTGCTGGAGAATAAATGTTTATGTATAAATTTCTGTGATGAAAGAGAACAGGAATATGTACCTGTATTAAACTAAAATACAAATGAGAATACTAATGATCGATGAATCGGGATGGAGGGTGTAGATTCTTGAAACTTTTATGGGAGTATAAAATTATTTCAAAACCACATATAGACATGTAAAGAGTATCCCACACTTATTTTATGGTTTGTGCTTAGGATGGATGATGGAAAGAAAAACAATGATGGGGTTGATTTATGATCATCTCAACATTTATATAGAACAATCTAAACATTTACCTACCTGAACATAGAGATACTCAAAAGCGACCGGATCTCTCCTTAACAGGTCAATGGGATCCTTTGGGACAAAGCTGATCCGGAAAAGACACCTCATTTTATGGGAGCTGGGTCTCTGTGTCACCTGGAAGAGCAAACACATCATTTAAGAATTCATAGGTGCTAACTGATAAAGGACTGAGAGCCAAAGAATCACACTCTTCTTTTTTTCTACATTAACAAAATCTTCAATTTGGCCTTTGTGCAAGGCTGGGGTCCCCAGAAGCAGACTCTGGGGCTAGGGGTTGTATATAATGGACTTGTTATGGAAATGTTCAAAAGAGAGGCTGGGAAAAGAAAGAGAAAGCATCCTGGGAGAGAAGACGACAAGAACTCATATACACAGTGATATCACACCAATTCTTATCCTGCTCTGAGACTCTAACAGTTTTGTTGTACTGGATGGTTCCAAAGGATGGAATTACTTTGTTTCAGGCTATTTGGCCTATTTTATTAAGCTCTAGATATGTAGTATCACAAAAAGTTTTGATTCTTTGTTCACCTCAATCACCATAATGTTTTCCTATAAGGCCCATGTAGTAGAACCGTAAGGGAAAAGATAAAGTTGTGGAACTTCCATTCAACTCAGAAACTGGTGTGCTGCCCACATCACTCTACTTACAGCCACAAATGGAAGGCTATTTATTCTATGTGCCTGGGACCATTGGATGGGTCAGGGAATTTGACCTGCTACCAATGCCAACTGCCTGCTCAGCGCACTCCAGGTGAGGTACCACTGACACGCACGTGTTCCAGGCTACGACTCAGAGCTTTCTAATCAGATACGGCTCTAGTCCCATGCTGGAAACTGGCTTGCTGAGAAATTTCTGTTGGCTCCCAATTTGCCCCATTCCTATTTTCCAGCCCTCTCCCAGTATTGATCGTAATCTCTCAGGGAACTTCCACACATTCAAGTGTTTGGCTAAGGTTCTATTTCCATGGGAACTTGGGTACACAATGAGTTTTCATTTGAGGGGTTCTGAATATAAGTGATGGTTCCCCTATGACATTGCATATAAGACATATATTTCTCAGAGTGCTTTGTTGTGGGTTGTTTTGCAAGTGATTTTAAATATGGCTATGTAGATTTAAACCTGATCATAGGTCAAATTAGATACAGAAGTGGCAATCAACATGCGTTGCACCTTTCCTAATCCATGACATCCTGTTGGGATTCAGTCAAAAGCATAGGGCTATTTGAGGCAATTGATGTGTAAAATGTGAGGTATTGATTTTTTTTAAAGAATTATTTTCAGTTTTAATTGTGTGTGTTCATGTGAGCCACAGCTGCCCAAAGAAGCCAAAGGTGTCAGATCTGAAGCCGATGTTCTAGGCCATTGTGAGCCACCTGATGCGGCTTCTGGGAATTGAACTCAGGTCTTCAAGAAGAACAGTACATGCTCGTAACTGCTGAGCCACCCCTCCAGCCCATCCTAGACATTAGCTTTTAATTATGTACCAAATAAGAAGCATTTTAGCATGGGAATGCTTCCGGTCATTCCATCCCTTGGTGGTATCTTGCTGCTTCAGCAGATCATGTCCCTCCACCTGCTCTTTCTAGAACTTTCCTATGCAAGAGGACTTAGTGGATACTTAGACACTTGACCAAGATGCTCTGCTTTTTTCTAGTTGAGACAAGTGAAGGTGGTATGTTGGATGCAGCATTAAGCAGTCGGCTTGTCTCCCCAGAGAACAGATGGGGTGTCACCTTTAGAACCAGGAATTGGGACACATCAGTAGATCACATATTTATAGTGGGCAGGACTGGGGCAGTGACTGCAGGCTCCCCAAAATAGTCATGAGTATGCACCCAGAGCGGAAGACTACATAGATGACTCTGTCTTCACTTAATATACGTTCATGAACAGTTTCGCTTTGAATGGTCAAAACAAGCAGAGAAACCATTGCAGTAACATAAAATGTCACTCTGCAGAGCTACATTCCAGTATCTGTCTGGCCTTTGAATGACAAATCTGGAGAACTACTGAAAGTCTAGGACAGACTGGCAAAAAAAGGAAGCTGTCTCCTTGAGGTGTCTGAGACAGGCTGAAGGTAGTGCTTCCTTCAGAGAGGACCTGGGGAATAGAGACGCTACAATGAGAGGGCTGGAGAAAGGGCCTTCGGAGGTACCACAGGCTCTGCTGCCACCCGCATTATCATTCTTGGGGTTACTCCACAGACCTGGGTGAGTGTCTCCTGCTCATGAAGCAACAGCAGCTTGGTCCCAGCCCCTTCGGTCCTCTGCTCCAGCATGAGGGAGAAGTGTTCAATGCCTTTGATAGACAGCTTCTCTTGCAGGGTTAAGATGACATCCTTACAGAGCAAAGAGGGACACGGAGAGATCAAAATCAACACTGTTCTTTTTAGTTCTTAGAGACTATCATGACCAGAAAGTGTTACATCTATGGAGGCTTTTACATTCTGAAATGGAATACCGTCAAATGGTACTGAAATAGAATAGTATTAAGAGTGAAAAGCACCCAATTGAGGCTCTCTTTTTCTTGGCCCTTTCTGGCTTCTAGCACCACCCAAA